>DWGJ01003813.1:0-12669 GCA_018246895.1 Aspitha aspitha aspitha | reverse complement strand
AAAATCAATGTTTTCTTATAGGACAACACTTAGTCGGACAAACATCATGGTACGGGATTTTGACATATTTGACATATTTATAGGATTTAACATACTCGTATATAACCACGGCAACGCGTGGTCAGGTCTACTAGTGTAACGCATGAAAGTGCTCACGGACTAGCTTTTTAAAGGCCGAAAAATTGAGTGGTTTGATAATGTCTTGAAGCAAGGCTTTCAAGTCTAGTATAGTCTGAATAATGAAAAAGCAGTGACGTAACTTAGGTGTGCTAACAAAATCTAAATTAAAAAGAGAAGTAATACTTGATACTCAACTATGGACTTAAAGGCAGGTTAACGGTCGGGTAAAGCAATCTAATACCTCTCAATTACTAATCCGGCCCTTTATCAATTCGACCTATTTCTTATACAAGCCGAAGTCTATTTTCAGACGATCTGTGTCGTATTTGAATTGACTTAAATCAATTCTAAATGCATAATGTACATTTTCTTAGAAATGTTTTCATTTCTCCTTTGTTTACCTTACAAGAAAATGCAACTGACAAAAAAACATGGCCATATTTTTAACGTGCTAGTCAAGTCTAGTTTAGCTTTCAAACTTCTTAAACATCTTTAAGTATATAAGTATAAAACCTTTAGGCGCGTAAATCTGAAGAATCACGGTCTTGTTCCTCATTGATAAGGCAATTGATATTTAATTTTGTTGAGACCAAAAACTTTGTACTGTAATAAATATCTTATATTAACAAATAGATAAAACTGGAAGCAAAGCAAAAAGCTGCTTACTCGGCTAAGATTACATAATGTATGTGTTAGCAAGCGGGTAGTCAGTGATGGATGGACGTAAGAGAGCGATGCTCTTCCTCGCTCGACCTTCGCCCTGGCTCCTCTGTCACATCCCACATTAGGTTAATGAATAACTTGAAGGACTGAAACTTGCCTGACATAGCACCCGCAACCATATTTCATGTTGAAGAATTCATAGATGTAAAACAGAAACCAATCTGATAAATTTCATAAACTTTACATGTAGTGCCCAGTCTTTTCAACCATAATTTAACAAATTTTGTTTTTCGTCTTGTGACTATGTGCTTTGAGATCATAATAAAAAAAATTTTTACGTACCGTAATTTTTCCTATGGTTTACAATAAAACATTAAAATGTGTATTTCGTATTTTCTTCAAATCTGACCTGGTACCATAATTAGGACGAAGATTAAACAGGGTTGCATGCTCTCTGATGCTTCCGCTGCCCTTTAATGACAAAAACACATTTTATTTCTAGCTTCGAAAAAGCTCCTTTTTAACAACTTCATTCATGTCAAACGTTTATTATATACTACGTCACATCGTCATAAGTAGATAGCGTATCTATTTCAAAGCGTTTATAGGCAGAAAAAAGTGTCTGTACGTTTTAATGGAAAGAGATTCCGATTGGGCGCTACGAAAATTGAATCTTGTTACGTACAGCAAAAGATCAATTCCAATATCGTTTCCCCTGTACTCGAGAAAAGCAATTAGAAAAGGAAAAATTGAAGGTGTATTTTGAGAGTGGAAGTGATTTCGTTTTACAAAAAAGGTGAGGGTCTAAAGATGCACCCCTTGTTCTTCGGCTCGGGTGATATTAAGCGGAGTGTGAGCGGGGTGTACGCAAGACACGGAAATGAGGATAAGACTAACATAAGATAATAAAATGCTAAAACTAAAATACAAACTCAGTGACAAGTAACAAGTTTTATCAAATCCACAAATGTATGCAAGTAACACACTAGCAAGATTTGATATTACAATTTTATTACCTATAAATTTCTTTCTGTCTGTCTCGTTCTCTCTTTAATCTCTCTTTCCGTATGAATATAATTATATGAGTTACTTAGTGAAAATATTTACTACTGCTGATGTTAACTCTCTCAAATAAGTAATATTTTAACTGGAGCAGACTACTTTTAATTTGGAATGATTTAGTGACATTTTTGCTATTCTAAGACACATGAAGAGCGCATCGCTCTGCAGTCCATAATTGAAATTGGAGAGTGGAAAGCGTTGTTTGTAAGCGTAGAATCTTATGACTATTTTCACATAATATTTAACCTCTTAGAATATGCAGTTTCAGCAGAAAAAAGAGCAAGATCCATAAGACGCCTTACTTAAAGCTAGGTAATGCGACCAGAATGACAGTTTGATTCACTTAGCTCGCCTTAAGTCTTGGGGTCGTTGGAATGGGGCGGGTTCGTTTATAACCCTACAAGGAAACAGTAACGACGAACGTCGAACATATTGACAGATATGAGGGATCAATGAAAATGTAAAAATATGTTAGCGCATTCAAAAATGTATCATGTATAGCCTATCTCTGTATAATTATGTTTATATAAACTTTTATAGCAATTTTTCTGTAGCGCGTACCGCAATCTGTCACGATGCCTCAAGCATTGATTGACAGAAAGCTATGACGCATTATGTCTGCCTTTTTTAAGCTCCTAGGTTACAAAGTGTAAAGAAGAAATAAGCTGTAAATTTACACTTTCAACTACGTTTTCTAAATATCCATGCCCTGTAGTACAGTTCTAATTATTACTTAAGTTACCGTAGAAACTGTGTTACGTAGTCCAGTTAGATATGAATTTGTTAAGTGAAACCTTCTTTAGTAACGTTGTGCACTTTTGTGATGGGTAAAAATGTTCAACTCGCGTCAGGTCACGTGACCTGATCGAAAATTCGTAAGACGGTATTTGAGTGTACGCTGTATCTACGTGTTTGATGGTTGCCTTGGCACCTACTGTCATCTAATAAATGGAGTCATGAACGTTATGTGGTTCCTTTAAACTCTTCATTTTTCTCTTCTGCCGGCACTCCCAGAGTGCAACCCATTTTTTTATGAGAAAATCATATGAATACGCATTGTACACATTTTGGCGTCACACAACAAGCAATAGAAGTAGTTCTCGAATATTCCATTGCAACTAAACGCGTACCCTACCATACATACATACCCTACATACCCTACTATGTGCACAATATAGGCGGCGCGTCGCGCGGTTTCGCAATTTCACCACCAGTTCGCGCTGTCCGCAGGCCGGGACCGTGGTCATTTATTACGTGTAGTGGTCATTACCATTGATAAGAGAGTTTCTTTTTTCAATTCTGATAGTAAAGATCACTTATCTCGTAAACTATCCACTTTGAGAAACAGTTGTCTACTCGTACTTACTAGCGCCCTACTCGCATTTACTAGCGCACCCGATATTATTAATTTTTTAAATATACCTAGTGTCATATGGATTGCTCTTCATTGCTCTGCAATTTAGTGTAGAGTAGAAGATCAGAAAGACTGGATCCCTCAACCTCGATCATGGATCCTTAGTAGCAGGATGAGATTTGCGGTCAAAAGCATCGATTGTTCATTTTTAGTCTATTGAAAGGCTTCGAATATCTATGTATTTCGACATATAGAAATCAAAATATATTTTTGACTTACAATAAACACTCAATGCGCTCTCTTTATAAAGGTAGACTGGGGATTTACGGCCACGATACTTATACGCAATAGCAACAGTTTGAGCCCACTTGCTTTAATACGTATTAAGTACTGTCGGTGTCCGCAGGCTGGGATCGTTGAAATCCGTCAGCCGTGAAATCCTTTGGCTTAAATCGCTTAAGCGCTTAAGCAACGCCTCATCACGCCGCACAGCCTTTATTTGTAGCGCTTTTTGCGAGCGGCTCAAATGAAACCTTTACACCCCGTGCCCTTTCAAACAAATGGTCGAAATCAAATCGATGCTGCTCGTGGTTTCCATGTAAGCATCTAATTTGATTTTGTTTCAATGGGTTTTAATTTCAAAGGGACATTCGCTTTTCATGTATTCTCATAAACATTTTATATCAGATGTCTGGTGACATAAATATGGAAATTATCATCCTGTAACAGGTAATTTCGCGCACTTAAGCTCATTTAACAAAGAAATTAATAAACGAATACGGAAGCGCTTATGAAAATTCGTCAGCAGTCACCTAACCAAGCGCTAACCGCGTAAAGTTTTATTTAACATTTTAGATCATTTACAATCAGCTAACGGGTCAGATCTATGAACCCTTCACGAACCTAACGCCCTTAACACTACAATTTTTAGTTAGTATAAACCGATAGCAAGACTGCAGAACAGAGAGTGTTAATAGCAATATTTCAGCAAATAACAAATAATGATAAGCAAATGGTTACAACTTTTCATAGTAAAGCTGCGGACATGAAGACTAATTTAATAGGTTCAGATCACTGTTGCACACAAAACAAATTGCACTGCAAATTTTCAGAATGCATAATACTTATATAGGTTATACATATATATAATACATTTTGTTTGAGATACCTAACATTTTCCCAGATAACCTGAATAAGGTGAATCCGCGGAGCCGTCCGAGTGTTTGAACGGTTGCCAACTCCGGTAATCACGGCCGAAGGGGGCCAAGAGGCTGCGGTAAAAGCACTGTAAATATAAATTATAGGACTGTAACTAGAATAACTGGAAATTATAATATTCATCACGATTATAGTAATATCAACTTGGTTTAACTTCACGCTAATTGCAATTGACCCAGATTCTGAATTGTATTATAGTAACTGGACAACTGATAAAAACGTACGTTTATGTTTTAAATTTCTCTCTTCAGTGAGTAAATTTACATACAAACAAGACTAATACTCATTACTCATACTTACATATTGACCACAGTAATCAGATAACTAATTAAAATTATCATTGATAATAATAATAAATTGGAACACGGCTATCTGGTTCCTAGTTATTATCATACCATCACGCCGAGCCTAACAAGCTACGCAGATATAACAACTTATTTTATTGTATAATAAAATTCATACGAATTCAGTCGAAGAAAAACGAAATCTGTAGGGTATACAATATTTTACGATGTCTTGCTGATATATGGAAGCCCAATGAATCCATCAAATTAAGGAATTCACCCAGTGAAATTCCGCGCCCTGTAATAATAACAATAAAAATCGATTCGTTCATATTGGTACACTAAAAAAATATGAGGCGCGTCACCCCATTGAATGTCACCGGCGCGGGGCCGGTCCCGCCGGACTGCATGCAATTTAAAACCCATCAATATGGACTAATGGACAAACTTTCCGCCTTGCATCGCAATTACACTAATGTGATTATTTCTTCGCGTTCACAAACACACAGATTTGTGGTTCTACAGGCAAAAACTATCAGTTCTAATTTAATACATATCAACACATGAATAAAATTGAACGGCGAACCATCGCTTCTTATTAAACACAATATAATGTATAAATATAAATAAATCTGAAGTGTCTATCTATAATTATATTATATTATATTACAAAATAATCTCTGTGAACGGCTGAACCGGCAAAATAGAAGACGTGTTAGAGCAACATATTTATGTATATACGAAATAAACGGTATTGTTAAAATTTTTAAATTTATATCAAAAATATTATGAGCGATGTATAATACATATCGAGAAGTAAATTACAGTTATAGTTTAGTAGGTAATCTTTATTCAAATATCCTATATATCCCGGAAAAATTACATGCGATAATTCAAGGTAATTGAATAGATTTATCGCGCATAAAACAACTTTGATCGTTAAACTAGTCGGCCGTGTGGCTCGCAAAAATCAGACACATCCCTTCTGCGGCTACAGGTTCAATTTCACTTGACACTTGACTAAATAGGGAAGTTTGTGGCGAAGATCCGAGGGAAGGGGGTTCGAATCCGCAACTAAAATAAAGATTAATGACTTTCAAATTAGATTGTTTCAATGTACAAGTTTTGTTTGACGCGATGATGTATTATTCAGAAGTTTCGAATTTATCTGTAACGAATTATTATTACAAAGGTTTACATTATATTAACGTTATTTATTTATACTCTTTGTTGCATCACAAACTAATAATAATCTGGATACATATTTGAACTAATACCATCTTATCGCTATGAAGTAATTTCTTACAGGCAATCTTTGAAAAGAATATAACCTCGTGTGACTTATAAAAGAATCATTTACTTTGGGGTCGAACTCCCAAACAGGAATAGCACCAAATGTAAAAAAAATACGTACGCTTAGAAAAATCATCAATAAATTTATTAATGATATTTGCAAAGTAGCGGTAGCTAGTTGGTTTGGATTTTAATGTTTCGCTTTGTTTTTTATTCCGGAGTTATGTGCCGCGCTATCCCTTGCTATAACAGTGAAGGAAAATATCGGGAAGAATCTTACACACAGTATGTGAAGTCTGCTTATTTGTACTTCGGCAGATGGTAGACTGTGACCTTAAGCCCGCACACTATGAGGGGAGGCTTTATCCAGTGGACTAACGAAAAGATTGAATAATATTCATGCAGAAACAATCGTTACAAACAATTCAATTTTCAGCGAGCGTGTCACGTCGATTCCCTCGTTCTTACACAACCCTAAGCTAACAGGGAGCAAACCAAACAAAACAGAAGCTGAGGCGTTTATAATAATTAACAGAGCGGCGGAACTGAACTCCGAGTCAACAACTCCACGATTAACAATAAGATATTAAATTGCGATCTGCCCCAAAGTAAACAGAAATCAATCATCGCGTTGAGAGGGTTAACTATTCAAATATACCGCGATCCAGATATTCGCCCGGATGGGAAAGTATGATGAGACAGTGAATTATTGTATGTTACTACCTTTTGCCCGCGGTTTTACTCTCGCAGAAATTCTGTTTTCAAAAACCAATGAATGCATTAATCTCTTTATTAACTAAGAGCATAAATCTAGGATTTCTGGTGTCTAACGATCATTCCTCTCCCTATTTAACCTCCTTAAGGGCGGATATTCCAAAAATGCATCATTAGTACTACAGGGGTATTAAGGGGTAGAAGAATTGCATGAAAAATCGTCAATTTGAAAGTTAGAGAAGTAACTGAAATTTTACTTACCCGCTTTTAGTTAAAAAAAAATTCATAAATTCGTATAAATTGATAACCACATTTGCCCTCATTTATTGGGTAAGTCTCGTCAAGTTTCCAAAGGGCGGTTGAAGTAGAGTTCTCATGAGGCTAACTTCTACACATTAACTAATTACAGCAGTTAAGGAATTCTAGACACCGAGCGCTCAGTGTAGCGTCTCACCGCTTAATGAATTTATCTTATAATTTATGTACAACACTTAAGTAGTTTTAAGTTCATATTCAAATTACGTCGTTGTGATTCGAATTACAATTTAGTCTTGATGGAAACTTCGTTAAGATGGATTTGAATTTACGGCAATAGATTTCATATCAGTTATGCAAGAAAAGTATCATAAATAAATGTTAATGAGGTAGGTACTTCAAAAGTGTCAATACTTTCAATGCATAGTTATTCATGAAATGTTGTTAACAGCGCAACAAATGTCAAGTTTAATCGTTTTATCCGTTCCTTTTTATTGTTGCTACTGGACCGGAATATGGGCCCCGGTCTTCTCCCCCATAGTAATAAGGTTTATGGCGAGAATTAGTTGTAGGTATAAGTTTGCGTTTTCCAAACCGTTTAACGACTAATAATCTGCGCTATATGTACAAAAATGGTCGTCTTTCAAAATGATCAGTCTTTTCAGTCCGCGACTGAAAGTAATTAACGCCTATTATTATTAACCTAAATATGTATATGTACATAGATTCGCTTTATATATATGTAGACTAATGTAGCATAAATCTTTGTCACCCTTAAAATTCAGCACTAAATGTTATAACGAACAATTGTTATGTTTGTTATTGATTCTAAGAATACTTGCATCTTTTACGTTACGTTACGTCTAAATTTCGGTCTGCTCTCAGCCGGAATTGAACCTATAAGTATGAAAGAAAACCGAAATAAACTCGCTCCAGTGTTTGCATTACGCGCTTCTGTCAAAAGACTTAACAATTTTAAACAGTTAACCTTCAGCGTAATACTACTCATGTTTCAAACTGGCACTTATCATTTTCGAAAAATTTTATTCGAACGGACGGCCATTTTTAATTTCGGTAATTGGTCTCTGCCGCGTTTTAAAATTGAGCATCATTTCGGGTGCGCCTCAATCTCAGGTAAAAATCTGTCTGTCGGTTTTCGCACGAAATGTCTGTTAAAATTTAACGTGGCATTTGGATTTTTATATTTTTACCGCGAAAAGGTAATACTGTGATGATGATAAAATGTAAATCTACACGCAGTACCCAAGTTTAAATTTTTCGCGTTCATAAATTTTATACTGCATTTTAGCTTTTGCAAAATCTAAGATATTGCAACAATTATTAAAACACAGACAGTAATCTAAGCCGACTTTGTAGTGGAGGTGTGCTCCAAGAATTGAACTCTGAACCCCGGAACGACAGCCTGAAATCCAAATCAGTAAGCTATCACTAACGTAATTATTAATTGTGTGTGTAATTATTATATTTAACGTAAAATTGTTCTTCAATCTTCACTATTGTCAAGCAAATGTACAGTTATTCATGAACAAGACGATATCGACTAATACTGGGTAGATTACTGTGATTATTCATGCATAGTGTATCGCGGCTAACATGATTACGTATGACATATAGAATAATAGACAGTGTTTATTAGGAAGACCGCAGGAGGAGTGGTGGCGTTGTCGGCGCAAACCGCAATGCGCTGTCCGTGGCAACAGATGCACGCCACGAAATATACGAGTCGCTTCTGCAAATACTAGAATGTACTATTTTAATTAAATCTGTACTAATATTATAAAGCTGAAGAGTTTATTTGGTTGAACGCGCTAATCTCAGGAACAACTGGTTCGAATTGAAAAATTATTTTTGTGTTGATTACTCCATTTATTTAGCAATGCTGTATAACATCACGCTATGATTAATAGGAGTGGAGAAGCAATGGCAAATGGTTCAAAAATGGGAAATATTGATTTCACAGCAGTTAGTGCTAAATAAACTGCACAAATTTGTGTGTGTGTGTGCACAAAATCATCACAAACATTTAACGCTTCAAAGGCCTGCCACTACGTACTAATTGTAAGATTTTTTGTGTAAATCAAAAATGGTTTGCGTCTGCAAACAAATATAATTGCTACATTCGTTGATTTTCCATCTCAGTATTACATGAATAAATAATTACCACGACTTAACGACTCGTCTGGACCTTAATGAAAGTTGGAGCGAGATTTACTTGGACTTCGGTTGATTTCATTTCATATTCCTATAGTCTTATTCGTAGGCTTAGCACGATTCCTTCAGCGATATTTGCGAGCCTTTCGGGACTATGAAAAATCGAGTGTTTCTGATTGTCCAGAGGAGATCTAGTTTGATTTTTTCGCCCAGCGCCGGGAATAACGAACTGAGACAGATGTCAGAAGATGGTGTGAATCTAAAGTATCTTTGAATATTGGTATTTCATAAGATCTCTCGGCTATACATCACATCGACGCGTATATCGTCACTTTCATAAGATGGAAATTTTGTTACATCGATTTTTCAAAACGGCATGTTTTCTGTTAGCAAAGATTACATTACAAAAGGTAGATAAAATATACACGTATACAGATATGAAAAGTAACGAAGACAATTACCCCAGTTAAAAGTTCAGGAAATAAATAAACAAAATAAAAGCAGCAATCAAATAATTCTGTTGTAGATTTTATGTTGTTATACGAATATAAAAGAGACATTGAATGATTTGGTTCGAAAAATATTACATTGTCCTATTCGACACATATATGTAGGTACTAACCAAGGCTGTGTTATAATGAAAAGCAAATACTTCCAAAAAGTACATAAAATAAAAGTAACGCTTGTAGGTTCGATAATTACACGTCCCTTTTGTGTGTAACAAAACGAATTTCACCCACAAACGTTCAGCGGTAAGCCTTTACGTTGGTGAAATATCCAATACGCTAAAAGTGCGAGTGGATACATATTACATGGTGGCGCGAAAGAATTTCTAAGAGGGTCTTAGCGAGCAAAGCCTTTTTACCCCATATTTGTCGGCAAACCTGTCTCGCCGATCAAACAACATATCCGATGGAAATATTTGCTCGTGTCGTGCGACATTCCTTTTCTAATCTGTCCAAGATCGGAGCGAGAACGTTCGTTTGTCATTAAACAATCACATTTTGTTCATAAAAAGTGTGGAAAACAACATATTGCCAATACTTCTGGTATTGTTAGTATCTATACACGACGATATTAAAATCAGCTGACCAATTTGTGCTTGTCCAGCGAACATATAATGAAAGTACCTACTTACGGAGCGTGGAAATGTACTCACTCGTCTACATCCCCTTCAAACAATGGACCGAATCTAAGAAGTTAATTAATAATAACAACATCGTGAGATATCATGAGGGTATGAACGAGGCTATCTGATTCCGGATTCAGGTAGAGCCTGCACTATGCCAGACAGACTACTTAACAGATACATAGATATTAGTACTACATCCAGGTTCAAAAAAACATCACAAAATTTGAGCTGGGCGGGAATCGAACCCACGACCTCTGTCGACCACTCGATCGAGGGGCAGATCAAATCAATAAGAAGTCTAGTCAAGACAGCAATAGAACACGTTCAGTAACGCTGTTAGTCTATCGCTTGCAGACGCGCGCCAAGAACGGAGTGTAGTATTCAGAATGTTTTCACTTTTCTACACCGTTGAGCCGAATACCATGAATACATACAGGAAACTTTAAAAGTGGGAATCATCCGGGCGACTGTAGTTTGAAATTTTAACATTGCATTTCTTTACTTTCCTCTATGTGAATAATGCTCGCCCGGCTGGAAGTTTTCGAATTGCAAATTTGAGTTTAGAAGGCGATAACTGCGCACAGAGCAATATTTCTGTATTAAATTTTCATATTGTATATGGCAGCTGCCGCTGTTTCGCTGTCGTATGCTGGGAGGGTTCGACTTGGTCCAAAATGAATGAGACACTTGAAGGTAAGGCACTTCATTACACTCTCGGGAATATTAATAAAAACCCGAGTGCACTAATGAATTCGTTACTTTTGAATAACAATATTCAGCGCAACTTAAACATACAAATGTATACATATTAGTGTTATTATGTCTTATCGTACTAAAGTACTCTTAACAACGAACAAATTGGTACTATTATTACTGAGTAGAATAGATATTCAGAATTAAATCAGACGAAGTCAATGAATATCAAACAAATCTTAATACTTTCAGAAATTCAAAAGACTTTCTCTCAAGCGCGTTATAAGTTTTCCGACTTATACATAAACTTTTTTCTGCTCAATTGCATAATAAAACGATTCGTTGACATTTTAAAGTGCTAAAATTGGTGAGGGGTGAATTATTTCTAGCTACGAAACAAGACTGACAATGACTCGATACTAAAAGCAATGCTCATCAACGAACAAAGAGACGCACTGAAAATTGCAGTCAGTTCTGCACTTCAAAGCTAGACGACACTATCTTTACTCACGGGCCAGTTCCCCGTTCGCCAATTAAACTGAGAGGCAATCGCAGCGTTGAGTTTAACAAAGGAAATTTTTGCTTCCAACATCCACTTTTGCATTTTAAGTTAGCGATTAAATATACATACATACATATCGTCACGCCAGGTCACTAACGGGGTAGGCAGAAAGCAGCAAGTGCCAAATGTTTATGTCCCTACAAACCTGCCGTGCTTCATCTACATTCATCATTCTCTTCATGCATACACGCCGGTTTCGGTGGCTTTTGACTCCGATAAAATATAATGTATGAGTATCTACATCATTGAGTTGAATTTAGTATTATTATTATTATTAGTAGTATTAGTAGTAAGTGACGTATATGTTAAAGTTTATGAACCAAAAAAGAAAGACAAATCGGTCGCCAACTATTGAGCACGCAGATCCCAGCGATATAAACTATTCACCACACTGCTACAATAACGATTAATGTAGGGGTTACTGACCGACCATGTTCATACAAATCTGGCTTCATTCAATAAATAACATTATATTTTATAGCCGCATTATTAATTTTAATATTACCATGCCAATAATCGGTATAGGAAGTACACTACAATGTAATATTATCTAACATCCCGTACAGCTTTACTGACAAAAAACCATTTCATGGTAAAATCGTGCAGTTGGTACAGTCGGTACAGATATGTTATTAAAACCCGCCCAATTTAAAAATACAATTATTGGTAGCATTTATTTACCGCGCACTGGACTTCCGCTGGTGCCAAACGTGATACAGCAAGCGGTCGCTTTATTGTGCGCAAGTTGATGGAAACTAACTTTGATGGCTCCGACGCAACTGCCATTAACACCCTGTCCACAATGTTGCTTACAACTACTCTTGGACCGGATTCTATTAAAACAACTTTGTCGTCTCCACTGGCTTATTACATACAAGACATTACATACGACTTAAACACCTAATACACAGTTTTAAACGGCGATTTGAAACAGTGTAGGTAGTTGTTTTATGCCTTTCAGGTCACATACAAATGCCCTTGGTTTGAAACCTCTGTTTCAAACCGCATTTCAATACCGTGTAGAATAGTTATAATGCCTAACCTATACGTGGGTTCGACATTCGATTTTTTTTTATTGTAGGATAGGCTTGCATTTTACTGCGAGCTCACCTAATGATAAGTGAGGTGCAGTCTAGGATGGAGCACG
>DWGJ01003812.1:0-12669 GCA_018246895.1 Aspitha aspitha aspitha | reverse complement strand
TTACAGATGTCCACGGGCGGCAGCGGCCACTTGTGACTGCTGCCTGCTCGTTTGCTACTCTATTTCAATTTAAAAAAAATACTTTAATGATGTGTTATTAAACTACTATACCATGGAAGAGACAGTTGATTGCAGTTGATAATAGCTACATATAAACTTACTATGTAATCTTTTTTAGTTATAAAACGCACCTAACAAGTCAGAACCTAGACCCCGCGGAGTGGAAGCTGTTTAAACCACTAGGCTATCACTGCTCGAAACTTGTAATACTTATGGTTTTGTTATACCCAGACACAGAACAAATATAACAAAAATTTAGAGTAATAAAATCGAACACGCGACCGTCTAACAAGTCTAAACACTACACCGAGATTGTAGTTAGAGTTTCTAACAACACAGTCAGCATACCTGATCTAAATCAAACAAAGCTCATGTGAATACGGTAATAATATAAGCACCTGGTCAGGGGTGGCCATTAAAAATAAATTCACCCCGATCCCGGGGTTATTATCGCATTTCCCTAATTCCCAGTTAGAATATCCATTAAGTAGGGCTTTCCTGCAATTACCAACCCCTTCTGGACGTGTAATTATAATGGAATCATTTTTCATTCGTATTGTGAAATGGTGCTTAATTACTAGTAATTTTTCATACGTATAAAAGGAAGTTCCGATGGCCCATTGGTTGTGTCGCGATCGTTGGTTTGATTCCCAAGCAGAACCGATATATGCAACAAAAACCACATCGATCCGCTGCTCCGTTTTCACGCGAAAGACGGACAAACAAACAACCAAACAGATGTATGGATAGTATATTGGAATGGAGTGGATTATTTTAATTCAGTGTGTTATAAGATACACAGGCAGTAACAAACACAGAGAATTAAGGAACAAAGGAAGAAGAAAAGATATAAAAGATAGAAAAGGAAAGAAAGGCAACAAGAGTGTCAGACACTTCAGAATAGGTAAGGAATTCCAAAGAAGTATCTACAGCGAATACGGAATACGGTCTTAAAAGCTATAAAAAATCAATTAAAAGAATCCTAGCGTCCCATTCATGGTCAGACGTATCTTCTTATCTTATCTAACGGCGGAGCACCTTAAACCACAACGCGTTAAAGGCTTCGACCCATCTTCATTCTGAAACGTACATATATGTCTTGCGGATACCGTTAAAGGAAATTTATGACAAAGACATATATTTGCACAAATATCAGTACATTTAGGATGCGTTTCCACCAGGGATGTGCGAGGATGCGGAGCGCGGAATGTGTTTGTTAAGAACCAATAGGAGAGACACCTCGCTCCGCTAAGCGAGCGTACTAAGCGAGGCTAGGTAAATGAAGGGATCCTATCGGTTCTAAACATACATATTCCTCGCTACGCACCCTCGCTCATCCCTGGTGGAAACGCACCTTTATACAGGTTTGCAATGTTACTTATATGTTTTCGCTTAGAGTAATATTATTTATCGAAGAGCGACAATTTGCAGTTGATGACGGTAATGTTGGTGCGACTACAATTGCATCGGTACGTTGATTTTGACTGGAAAACGTAAATTATTCACCGTGCCCTGACATTTATAACCGTTATGGCCGTCGGCTTGTTTGTCCCATTAATCTCCGCACAATGTACATCGACTCGTCAAAATTTAATATCCAAATTGAAATCGTACCGCCCGCACCGGTGGAAATTGCGAAACAAAATTATATTGTGATATGAAAATAGTCACTCACTAACCATCCTGGCGTTATAATCAACGTTGCATTGTGGGAAATGAATTAGATTTTTAATTCATTTGATTTTGACAAGGTTATGTGCTTTTTGTAACTTCAAATTTGACTTATGACTCGATATAACTGTGAAAAAGCCTTGGAGTATGTTATCTATACTAATATTATAAAGAGGAAAACTTTGTTTGTTTGTTTTGATTAGGCTCAAAAACTACTGTACCGATTTTAAAAATTCTTTCACCACGCGAAAGCTACATTATCCACGAGTAACATAGGCTATATAATATCACGCTATGACTAATAGGAGTGGAGCAGCAATGAAAAATGGTGCAAAAACGGGAATAATTTATATGGCAAGACAACGTTTGCGGAGTCGGTTAGATTGTTCTCTAATTAACGCGGGTGAAACCGTGGGGCTCAGGTAGTTATATTATATTTTAACACAGCTATTTTATATATATGAAGTACAGTGTGTACAAAGCGCTAACATATCCGTATACATAAAATGCCCTCTTATTAATGTTTCACAATGTCAGCGCACAGTTCGAGCGGCAAAGTTGACTCCTCTGGTAAAGTGACACTGCGTTTAAATATGATCTTTTTATTCCCTTCATGAACGGGTAACAGCTTTTTGATGTCAAACATCTATTAGCGCGTTGGCGACCGACAGGTATGCCGTGACTGTAAACGGCGTGACGCTCTGTGTGCCGTCACGCTCGCTTTCCGCCCCCGCTCAGTACACCCTCGTGTTGTTTGTAATTTGTAAACGGTCCTCTTCATTTTCTTTATAAACTTTGCTCTTTGTCAGAGCTGAGAGGGACGTGACATCCCACGCCGTCTGCGTGGTTGTTTTGTTACCGTCAAGAAATCTATAGCTATATCTATACTTAATATTATAAAGCTGAAGAGTTTGTTCAGTTGAACGCGCTAATCTCGGGTACTACTGGTTCGAATTGAAAAAATAATTTTGTGTAATTGTCCATTTGTTCAGGTAGGCTATAGGCTATATAACATCACGCTATGACTAATAGTAGTGGAGCAGCAACGACAAATGTTGCAAAGAAGAAAGAATATTGATTTTCACGCGGGCAAAGCTGCGGGCATAGCTAGTTTTAAATATACATTTTACGCTTGTTACGGGTTCTCTTAATAACTTAATTCGTAATAGCACGTTGTTTGAGAGGATTTGTGATTCTGCCCAAATCTAAGCATCCCTTTTTAGTTCTAGCCATTACATTCACTTTTAAACAATGTTGCTCCCTTATCAATTCCCTTATCGTTAAGGCTTGGTAAAAGGCAATCGTTACCTTTTACCAAGCCTTAACGATAATATATAAAAAGGTAATATCCATTATTTGTAAAGGACTAATTGAAGTAGATGACCCACTTACTATCGACGTAACAAAACCCCCGTAGAATCTGCACGAAACGATAGCAAAGATACAGCCTCGTTATAATAAAACAGGACACCGCACATAAACCGATATGCTTGTCAACGCTTTTAATAAGCTTGATGGAACGCCTCTCGATATTGCGTAGGGTGGCTACAAAGTCGTATTGTTAAATAACGGGGTCAATAGGTGAAAGGCATTTAATATGATGCCGTATTCTTTAATACGCCACCTGACGTTAAGTCGTAACCATATCTTATTGCTTTTGAATGCGAACGCGAATGGATATGAATTCCTATCTCAAATTAGTATTAAATAAGATGCACACCTATTTCTGCCGTGAAGCAGATGTCTTTACACCATTCTGTGTTTCGGTCTGAAGGGTGTGGATGCTGGTTCACATGTATACGTGTAATTATTGCTTGTATACATGTAACTTCTTTTAATGTTTGCCACGAGGATATCAATAAGGAATATATGTATATAAATCTAATAACAATGTAAATTTTGTAGGTATTACCTATCATACAAATTTGATTGAATGCAGTTGTGTTAAATTTGCTAAGGCATATCATACGTGACAAACAAGACAAAATCAAAATCCCGACAGGATCAAAATTGTAGTTACTGGTACTTTCCAATGTTTTGCGTTAGACACAAAATGTGCAGATGAAATGGCACCCCAGGTTTATCGTCGCCGTGTCGTAAAGTAGCTAGTCAGTATGATTGTAATGGGAATTCCAATTTTTCACGATGGAAGCATCGTTAGATCGTTACAATGGCTGCTTCATAATTACGATGGTTCGAAGTCGAGGCTTATTACTGTACGTCTCTCATAGGCTTTGGTTTAGAATTCTATGATGATAGATTTACAGTAGCGTAAAGATTAGAATCTGTCTAGTCTACCATGCTGGGCAATTGCGGATAAGCTGACCTCACACATCTGACAAAACATTACACATTTTACTCTAGTTTACTACTTTATTCACTCTAAGGTGTGCAGGATTCCTTTTGATGTTTTCCTGCAGGTATATATCACGTGATGTTCGAATTTTAATTTATAAAAGGCATATAAGTATTTAGAAAGAAGCCCGTACCAGAGTTTGAACTTAACATCCCGGAGTAGAAGACTGAATTCCAAACCACTAAGGTATTTGGTTACAAAGTTTTCATATTTCAGAACGTTCAAAAAGAGTCCTCTTGCATACTAGATTTACTAACTCTATTAGTAAAGGCAACATTGTAGCCATACATCAGCCGAAACTAGAAGCGGCCATTACTGAAGCGCGATTATCCACAAATGCTTGTCGGTCCACATTAACGTTCCATTTAGGTTCGTCACATCACAAATTGCTGTCTGTTGCTATTACACACACTGCGCGCCCGTGGCGTGTCTATTGTCGCTCTGTTTATATGCAACTAGTACAGAATTACTATTGGTTTTAAGTTATACTATTTCGGTACAGAGGAGTGTAGCAAATAAACTGAACATTATCAATTTATCAATTATTTTAAAGAGTTATGCTTTAGGGGGTGGGCAATGTATACCGTAACACAGGGTCACAACTAGTACGGCAGACTTTTTTTTTAAAAAAAAGGTACAAAATCGTTATTTTTATGTTTTGACTCGTCGTGTCTATAGTCTCTGCTTATTATACTTCATTGATAAATGTTTCACGCAGTCATGATTTCCAATGATCTCAGAAACACCGGTAAACGGAACTAACTTCGTGCACTTTACGCAATAACTGAATATCCAGGAAACAATTTGTATGTCTTTATTGAAATACCGAGAAAAACGATCGCACTCAACATCGCTTTCCCGAGCAATTAAAATTCTCCCGCGTGACTTGGCGCTCAAAACACTTGGAAGTCTCGAGGCGCCGCCCTCAACTTCCTGCGCCAGTAACGAGGCCTTAAAACTATAAAGATTTACTTAATAATTATACCTTTCGTTTATTACGGATCCACGATAGTTTGGTCTTGGTTCTCTAAAGTGACGTATGTGTGACCGTTTGTTTTAAGTAAGACTAGTCCTATCCGATGTGCGTTTCAAAAAACCTTAATTGTACACTCAATTACTTGTACATTATCGTCACTAAATTTTATTCTGAGTTCGCAGTGGCACTCTATTCCCCTTCTATCCCCGTGTCTATCACACACCTGAACTTAAAACAGCGTTTGGAATCGAATGTATAGATAATCCTGTATCAATACTTTGTACAAGTCTAGACGTTTTGAACCTGACTGACCTCTTGACCTCAGCGATATCCAAACGCTTGTTTATTGGAAACGCGATTTGTCCTCACGTCATATCTCTTATATATATAAAAATCCCGTGTCACGATGTTCGTTTGCGCTAATCTCCGAAACCACAGAACCGATTTCAATTAAACTTTATAGATATCTATTGTTTGATCCAACTTAAAAGATAGGATTTTTTTTCTTATTTGATAATCATTTCTTTTATTGCTTAATCAATATTTTCTTATAGGGCAACACTTAGTGGAATAAACATTGTACGGTATTTTGACATATTTGACATTATGTACATGATTTAACAAATATAACCACAGCAACGCGTGGTCAGGTTTACTTGTATTTTTATAAAATTAGATGATATTCACTCACGCTAACGACGCTCTTTCAAATAAATTGTATGGAACTGCTGCTGTCATTGCAAGTGAATTAGGACAAAGCGTGTTAAAACTGAAACTGTCAATTAAATGGCGGTGTCATTTCTCTTGGTTGGACGTCCTGTCTGAAGGACAGGGGTTAAGACAATCTACCGAGCTTGTGAAGTGCAAGTTGGCAGATTTCTGATGGTTTTGAAGACAACGTTGGAAACCCTTATGATGTTTACACCGTTATAGAGTATATAATATTTTTTAAAAGGGTCTCAACCTCGTTAAAGCTAAAGATTAAATGGTAATGCCCGACCATTTCATCATTCCTGATATATGTATATGTAACATACTTTGTATTTCCAACAAAAGTGTTTAAACTCGCTCCCGATTATCCTAGATGCGTGCAAAACTTATGCAAATTTAACATTTCTTTCAGTTCCTTTGATAAATCGTATGTGCACACATACGATTTATCAAAGGAACTGAAAGATATGAAACTGAAGAAATGCCATATAAACAATATTTGTTAATAATATTGAATGCATTGATTTTATTGAATACTTTTCACGGCATATAAACTTACATACAGGATTATAACAGAATTTCAGTTATACATTGAAAATTCACGTAAAACCGTCAGTTTTTAGTACTCAGTATATTTAATTCACCCGGGGCTTCCGTATTAAAATTTAAATCACAAAAATACTTCAGTTGATCTATTTGACAGTAAACCATCTAATTACGATCTGAAGCATTTAATAGGGCCCCATTGACCCCGACAGTTCTCGTTTTTTCCACCTGACCCGGTTCCGTCAAATTAGCCGCCACTACGATGACGTCACTGGATATCACTGGGAGGTGCTTCGGCTTTAGCGAGCGCTCCACAGCGGAGAGTGAAAGGAAGCTCAACTTTCTTTGGTTATTATACATCGTGTACGAATGAGGACATTTCTACTAGCGAAACGTACACAATTCTCTCTAGACTTCACTTTTGGAGCATCGCATACCTACATGATTTGTGAAAAAAATCTCGTTTGCGACTAAAACCACACATCCATCGTTAACTCTGTAATAACATAAGTTAACTCTGACATGTTAGATATCCGATAATTTCTCTTAAACTAGTTCATGAATGAATGAACATTATCCTTAAGGTGAGTATGTGTTGCTACCTGCAAAGGATTAATCAAAACCTTGCTAAACTATTCACATATTCCGTTTGATCTTATAACAGGGGATTAAACTCTGATTACATTAATATTTCAGCACATAGTCATAGCAAGGAATGGATAGCAAATTCGTGTAAATATTTTTTTCTGCATTAGAATTAATTGTTCAAATAACGCTGTTGTTTCACACGAAATAAAGCATTTCATGTAAAATCATCAGTGCTCCAACGTATTATATAATATTTTAAAATGGAATTTAATTAAATTAAACAATGATAATGCCGATACCCTTGTGAAGATCAAGTCTACCTATGAAGGTGTGTGAAAAATCCAAATGCTCAAAACTGCGCTCAAGTCACGTCATTAATCTTGAGCCGTCTTGCTTCCGCCAATATTTATTTCCTGTAGACGTAATATGGAAATATATTCCGAACAATCGCCTTGAAATTTCAGTTTGCCTATAACGGAAATTAATGGGAATTCGAATAAGTGACCTGTAATAGAAACTTTTACTTACTTAAGTTACCATTTTATTTAGTAGTTATAGCCCAGCGAAAAGAAATACTGGCATAATAAATTTAATGCAGTCCCGAAACTTTTGAAAGTAGAACAAAGTATCGATAAATGTGCATTTCATATCGACGTCACATCTTTAGCGCTTGTCAGATAATATTTAATAAAAAGTCTGATAAAGTTCAACTTATGGTACATAAACATTTAAGCACCTTGCGAACCGGCCAACTCAATGCCTAATGTTATTCTACCAGTCAACTCTTGGCGGAGGCGAAAAATAGTGGCAGGCGTGATAAATAATAATCTCAATAGAAATAATAAGCAATCTTTCACAATCTCTTCTTAACACTATTCTTAACACTATCTTTGTCGTCAGGCGCAGCTGATAAGGAGGCGGATGAAGAAGAGGGCAGCGCCGGAGCGGCGACCACAGACGAGACTGAAGAAGACGACCATGGGAAACACATCCTGCCGCTGGCGGCTCAGCATCCGGTCATGTAAGTCCGTGGTCGCGAACTGAGTAATCTTGTATCCGCGCTTCAGTGGATGATGAAATTATGATATGCAAGTAATTCGTGATGTAGTCAATCCGCAGTGGTGTTAAGAATATGCGTAGTTAATGCGTAGTTATACTGAGCGACCTATGCTAACGTATTGAGCGTCTGAAAGTGGCAAAGGTTTACCTTTTAAAAGCTACGAAACTGCTGATAGTAGTTTGTTTGGTTTCAATTACTTTTTGTTTAATCCTTAAAGAATAACTGAAGATAATTGTCCAATGTTTAAAACAAATCAATCAAAGACATTCCACCTTTCTTTTGAAAATCCCTCGCAACTGATATTGGAGAATATAATTATTCCCGATAAATTAAATAAATCTCTCATTCAGTACCGTCCTGATATTAATCACGAATATCGTTTGTAGATAAATGTGACATTTAATTTATGTCGAAAATACTATTCAATACAGCTATTCAGATAAATTGAATTGAAATTGTTAACTTTAAGAGGTAGACATAAAATCTTAAAACAGAATACTTTTAAGAAGTTAATAATTTTTTATTTCACTTTCAGTGAGATATCAGCAAGTCAGCAGGATTTCTTTAAGATGCTGGATGAAAAAATTGAAAAGGTATGTAGCTGCTAAGGAACAAATAAAAACCACACTAAATAATAAGAGCGGATGTATTGATCTTTTGTTCCTCCTTCCTAGGGCAAGGACTACGACTCTTCTAGCGAAACGGAGGTACGAATTGAACAAGAAAGACGAAAAAGATTAATTGACCAATGGCGCTCGGCATCACTCTCTACGCAATCATCGCAGTCTCAGCCAAGTCCTCCGACGCCAGCCAGACGAAGGCTCGCCAGGCCGCCTCAGCCGCCCGAACGTCAACATAGCCCAGGAACTGTACGACGTTGTTATAGGCAACAACACGTTCCTGAAGGCATGTCTCCTCCTCCGAGAAGAGCTCATAGTGCACAGTCCCACCATCCTCCGGAACAGCGTCCAATAAACGGAGATAACTGGCACGACCCCGCAAAATCTCCAGTCAAAAGACCACAAAGTGCCGGTGCCAACTGGAAGAGTAATCCCAAAGTGGCACCGTACAATCAGAAGCCAAAAAAGAATGAGGCGAACGAGAACCAAAGATGTATCCAAAAAGACATTGAAACGTCCGATGCTAGTCAAGACACCTCGCAAGTTACCTTCAACCCTACATTCCAGACTCACAGCCCGGCGCACTCTGCCAAAACGCAGCAACCGTACATCACGCAAATTATAAACTATCCAATATCGCAACAAGTGACACCGCCCTCACCGCCCAAGTATATAGCGCCGCCGGAGGAATACCAGGACCCGCAGAACAATGTCATTGAAAACAAATATAGCACACAAAGACAAAGTCCAGTTACACAAACGAATTCCCAGTCCCACATTTACTATATCCACGGGAACGCCACGACGAGCGTAACGCCAGACATTGTGCAACAAAGACAGCAAACGGCGATACATTTACAACAGTACGTTGCAATGAAGCAGGCGCAGCAACAGATGTACTCATACCTGCAAAGAGGGCCACACACCGTGTTCCCCAATGTGGACTACACGCAGAATCCTAATCCAAGGTTGTACGAGAACGAAGAGTTCGTAGCGCAATATGGTCATCCGGCCATGCGGCCCCACAGCGCTCCAGCTCCGGTCGGTATAGTGAGACCCATGCCAATCGCGCCGGGCTACATGTCAGATGGCTCGCATATGGTCCAAATGCCCATGTGGCCGCACATGTCCCCGGTCGTATCCACGATGGGTCCGTGGATTCCCGGTCAAACGCCGCCAGAAATGCAGTACTACCCGCAGTCGCAGTTCATGCCAATGTACCGAGCTAACTCAGCGGGGTCCGCTGGAACGCTGACGAGATACCACAAGAAAGATATGGGCGATGGTGATGTGAAGAATGTGTGCCAAAGTATAAATCTGGTGAGGCAGAAGCAGATAGGGCAAATCGTGTCGATGCCGGGGCAGGAGCTGACCGTTTGCAACAATCCCAGCGAAAGCCCCAGTCCGGCTTCAGTGAGCACCGACAGCGGGGTGTCCCCGGGGAACAGCGCCCCCAACTCCAAGTCTTCGGTGTTCAGCGCCCCGGTCAGTGCGGACACCTTCAACAATACGATAGATAATAAAAGTAAAAAAATTAAAACTGTCCCTTTCGCCACGCGGTCTCTTAAAAGCTCTAAAAGCCTAGATTCTTAGTTAAAGTTTGTAATTATGTAGATTTTCTAAGTGTCCCTAGCGTCTAGTCGACGGATGATATGTAAAGTATAGTGAAATTAGATTCCAAAGTGCTTATCATTGTATAATTATGTATGTGACTTTATCGAGTAATTTTTTTATCGATCGGTGTTATAAAGTTGGTCTCGTCGGTGTAGTTTAATTATTATTATAAAAATAAATAAAATTAATATCACTGCTGCTACACTGTGACCGTTTCGCTGTGATGGTACCCTCGATGTATTACTTTCCATAATATTACGTTACATATTAGATTAGTCTATGAACGTATTGTAATTATTTTGTAAATTTGTTTTGTGATGTTCGAATGTGTCGTATGAATGTCTATTAGAAACGGGTATGTAATGTATAACTTATTGACTTGTCATTTATTTATCAACGAACGAACACAAATAAGTGTTTATACGAAGACACGTGGGTGGTACTTAAATTAATTGAGTGCCGAGTGATGCATTTTAAACTATTCAATAATAACGATAAAGATATATTTTGTTGTTTTATTTAATTATTGTCATTTTCCGAGCAGGAAGAGAAGTTTTAAGGTCTTGATTCACCCAAGCTGGTAGTAAAGTATTGACTCATCGTAATGATAAAGATAGACATAACAAGATAGGTAACTTAATATAGACAAAGATTTATGCCAGAATTTGGAGCCTAGATCTCAGAACAAGACGCTGTTTATCTATCAACCGACAATTGTGTTACCACTAATTAATTAATCAATCAAATAATTCTACGAATTCATTGACCTTCAGAGTAATGTCTTACAAAGGTTTCAACAGCGCTCGGGGGTGTCTAAAAGGAAATATGGCAGCCATCTGCCACCAACCCTTCAGAGCACACTCGAACGAACACGCTTTTACGCGCAACTTATCGCCAATTAAACTAATTAGTGCGAAAATAAAAACGTCTAGGTGCCATCTGGCTTTTGTGCGTAATATCGTTAACTATGGTTAAGTTAATTAATTGTAACACAGTTGCCAGTCATTTAGTTCACTCTGGATTAAATTTCGCCTGGAAATGGGAACGCTTAGTAACTATTAGGCGGGAATGTATATAAAGGCGCGATTTTGTACCTGTAGGTATTGTATATTTGTACTTACCAAATAATGTTAACACATTTATCCTAACAAACTAATTCTTATTAATTTAACTGAGTTCAGACTAACAGTCCCATTCCTACAACTCTATTAGAATAGTAAACAGTGGTATTAGTTTTGAATTTGACTAATAAATAGATGTAAAGTTTCAATTGTATACCAAAGGCAAACCATTTGTTTAAAATTCTTCTCATAAGTTTATATACCATAAATATCTACTTTGTCTTTTTTGTTATTTTGTTACATTATATTATGTTATGTTATATATTTGTTATGTTATATATTTGTTTTGTTATATATTTGTTATGTTATCCTACTGGCTACTGGCTTTCTTTAATGTTATATTATATTATATATAAGTGAAAACTATGTAAGTGGCTTTCTCAGCCCTAAAGTTTTCCAAAAAAAAAACTATTATTATATTATATAAGAAATATGCCAATATTCCAATTAAGTTATCACAACGATACTAGCATATTCGCATATATGTACATTTATGTTGAGAACTCTTCATAAACAAATTGTATACTTTGAACGATTATAGACATTTAAAATCTTTAATATAAAGTACTTCGTTGTAGGGCTAGTTATTGTGTAGTAAAGTCATAAAAACTTTTCATCACATCTCACAGAAAACATAACGCATTGCGCATAACAGTACACCCGTCTCGCTCACTCGCTGTGCAGATGAAATAATCCGCAATATCCTCAAAAAGGAGTGATGCAGGCGTTTGTAGAGTTGTCTATGGAGCGCAATGTTGGAATAGCCGTGTTCCTTTTCCGAATGTTTTTTTCGTTGGTAATATTGTCTGTGACTTTAACACTGGTTTGTACTAACAAAGTACGTATTTATGAAGATTTTACAGTTTGGTTATTTTCATGCCGAAAACCGGAATTGTGATAGGCAAATACATAAATATATAACACTTAAGGTTTAATTTACTGCCTATTGTCATCATCTGCCTTGATTTGCTAACATAAACAAAACAGAAAAATCGATTATCACGTCAATTGAAAAGTAAGTTTTATTTATGTTAGGTACTTTATAAACCAGAAACCAAACAAATTTAAAGAAATAAACGAAACTCAGCACTTACCTGGAGTAAAGCAAAGGGAAAAGCGAAAAGTCGATCAAAACTTTGACTTCTACTTCGGTAGGGTTGTCAAATGTCAAGTGTTGCTTAGACTCTTGATTACCTATTATCTAGTGTTATACAAAACCTTCACAGTTATATAAGGTAATTTGGTAATTATTATAATAATTATTAACATATATAGATGAAGCACGGCAGGTTTGTAAGGACAGAGATATTTGGCACTCGCTGCTTTCTGCCTACCCCGTTAGGGAC
>DWGJ01003811.1:0-12673 GCA_018246895.1 Aspitha aspitha aspitha | reverse complement strand
TGCCTTTATGAATGTGAGTGTTACTGAGTATGAAATAAGGAATATTTTGGATTTATTTGTGTTATAAACTGGTATTTATTATATTAATTTTTTTGGTTTAATTTTCAAATGGCTACCGTGTAAATTGTGAATTTTGGATTGTGCGAGTATTCATGAAAAGCAGCGAAATGTGCTTATCACATAAACGTCTGTTCCGAATGGGAATCGAACCGACGACCAGTGGCTTAAAAGTATACACCCGAGTGGACCACACATGGCAAAAACAAACCTTTGAACAGTCCTGTGTGTAATTCATTATTAATTGCATATTTAAGGTTTTTTTTGTATATTATAATAAAACAAAGAAGAACGCTACAAGGAGAGTTTAAAGTAGATGTGTAAAGAATGTCAGGCTGCTTTTTAATAACAAGTCGAGACTTGCCCGAGAGCCGCGTGACATTCTTTGTCTCTTTCTCTCGCGCGTCTCGTTCTCTTGGATCTTGTATGTAACACGTCAAATAGTAGTGCGTTTACCGACCTGGATAGTAATGCTTTTTTCAATGCCTTAATCTCCTTAATCCCCTTTTTCATAACATCCTCGGAGAGTGTGTCGCCCCGTTATTGACATAATAAACCGGGACACCCCATTTCCATTGAACAATTTAATGTAAAATCATTAATTGTTTTGCAGAAGTTCGTCGGAGTTAACATTATCCCAACCCTCTCATCTCCTGTCCCCCCTACAAAACTTCCTTCCACCTAAGAGTTTGTAAGTTCCTTCCTTTTGTACATTTCCATAGCTTTGAATTTGTAATATTTCCATTACTTAATTAATATTTTATGTAATTTGTATTGTTCGATTTTGCTTTGCTTTAAATACGTACACATAACGCGAGGCAATGACGTCATTGAAAAAACAAAAACGTAAGGGCCATTTTCCTGTGATGCAGGTTTGCGCCCGCATGCGGGTGCGTGATGCACCCTTGCTATCATTTCATAGATGCTTTTCCTGTCATGGATTCGACATACGTGCGCGTTGACGAGAGCAATTAATAAATTAAACCGGGAAAGAGGCTCAAGCGTCCAGACCAGTGGTTCCTAACCATTTCGGTTCAATGACCACATTGTTTCATTTGTATTGGGAGATCAAAAAAAAGGGGAAAAGTTAAAATAAACTTTAATTTACGTAGGTACTTAAAACTTAATATTAACACGAATTAAGAGTGGTAGGAGATTATTTGTAATAGAAAAAGGAATTTGTTTTCTGTTAATCCTTTTTTTGAGCTTGCAAGGTATGAGTAAGCTGGGTAATGCTGGGAGTAATATTTTGACAAAAGCTGACGGCCATATCGACCATCGCTTACGTCAATCGATCCCTGAACTTACATTTTAGCAGTAAACCAAAGAAACCTTATTCCCGAATAAGTCAATTACAGAGATAAATACTCATTAAAAATTAAAAGTCCCAAAGTCTCTCACGGACCACTGTTTGGGAGCCACTGGTCTTAAGTGTCGTGAGTCATCTAGGTGTTAGTTACTCATGCCGTTTTACTTCTATGTTTATTTTATTTCTATGTTTTGCGGCTATGTCATTGTTAAATGAAATAACTGAAAAATGTCCTCTGCTTCATGATAATAAATACTTATTTTCTATTTTATGGTTTTTCAGATCAACGACAAAAGAGTAAAGGCGGATCCAGCAGTTGTTGTTCGGCGTCGTGCTGCATACTGTAATGTGTCGGGTGCGGTGTGCGGGGTGCGGGGAGGGTGCGCGAGCGAGACGGGTGATACGGCCGGAGGGACTCAATTGTGTTCACAGTCAGTGATTTAGAGTCAGGATTCCATTCGCCCTAATGTAACTGTAGTTCAACACGTAAACCGGTGGTTCTGGACGGCACGGACAACAACAGTCGCATGTTCATGTATAATGTGTGCAATATACCTAACACTTCTCGACACGATCGCCTCTTGCATCGTCGGCGATGTCCATTCGAAACATCGTATGTATGTAGATCGATATAAATCGAAACATCGTTGTTCTGAAATCGAAACGACACGACGTTCCATTTTCAAAACGACAATTCGAAACACAGACGTTCGCTGAACTTTTCAAAAGTAGAATTAAGACATATTCGAATTTCGAATAAATTTGCAATAATAATAATAACAATAGTTTGTTGTTATGTTATGTGTCGTGCGACGCATATGACACATGTCGCTCCTAAGGGACAATCGCGTGCTGAATCGATACAATTCCGTCTCGAGAACCACTGCCGTGTAATAATGTTTACGAATGTACTTGTGATGTTTTTAAAAGACGCCCGCTTCTAATTCCAATCAATTTTTTATTAATTATCCATAGTTCACGGTTGATTAATTATTATTATTGTGTATATAATTTACATTCGGTCTGCTTGCACGTTCTCTACTCGGGGCTAAATTTGAACTCGTGCACAAAAATTTTACCTTAAAAAAAAAATTTGTATACGCACACCCCGTTTGAGGGCTTTTGAAAATATCGCAAGAATTTTTTCGTTTAGCATATTATTATGATACTAAATATTGTACTACTTTCGTCGTCACAGTGGCAACATTTAATTCTGAATAGCTTTACTGGGCGTAATGTATGTATTATCTCACCGCGTAAATTATAGCTCATTATAGATACAATATTATATGATATATATATATATATATATACGTGCTGATATATATGTTTTAAAATTAGTAGTGTGTTTGGAATTGTCTATACATTTGAAAATTAATGTGTGTATGGACTGTTGTGTGTGTGTGTGCATGCGAGTGAGTTTCCCGCGGCGAGTGTCTCGCGTGTTCGTGCGCGGAGCGATCTATCAACGGACAGATTACAAATTCTTAGTATTATAATTTAGGCCATCAACATGAATTTATATAATGTTACTAAGGATATATTTATGAAATTAAAAATAAAGAAGATGATACAAATTATGTAGCGTGGAGAACGGTATCGATGTGAATTTATGTATCTCTCGTTCGCATTGTACATAGAATATTCGATTTAATAACTAGAGGTTGCGAGGGGTGCGGACAGGAGGGGGGAAAGCTACTGAGTTTTCCGTTTTTATTTCGTGATAAGTTCTTGCAATATACCTATGTCTAGGAAACGATTTTTTTAATTGAGAAAAAAAGTTGCTATTTACCGCGCTAGATGTAGCTTTTAATGAAATTATTATCAATACGGCTGTCTGATGTGCATAATGTTTATATAATATGTAAAGTTATAGTTAATATTATTTAGCGAAGCGAACACGGCGACTGCATGGAGGCCTGCGGAGATGGTAAATTATAGTTCAGTAGTAGGCAAAATGTAATTTTTTTTTCAATATTTGTTTCGCGATCCTTTTGCACGGTTACTTTGTAAAGTAGCATATTCCAAAAGCAAATATTCGGGAATTACAAAAAGAAAAAATCACTAGAAAAATTTAAAGATGGAATTAAAAGTTGTCGTTCGTTCACGAATTATTAACGGATCGGTCAGTTTTGTTCATCGAACGATGGTCATTTCGTTCGAAATTTAAATTTAAAATGAAGCCATACGCTGTACCCAGTTATGATTACCATCTTTTTATATCCTACACGAGTTATCGAATGCCCTAACATAATGTTACCACATTATCGTTATTTCCACATTTATTGTAAATATCTTGGTATCCAGAGCTTTCTATATTTTTTATTTCTTACACTACACGTGTCATTATGTATCGATTTTAGTATTTTTTAATTTTGTTTTTTTTTCTTTTTATATACTTACATACATATTTACATATTGTATTACTCATAGATGTATTATTTTAAATTGGCTTAAGGAATAAATTGTCTTCTTTTTAAATTTTTTTTTTGGCTAAGCCGTTGTTTTTATGTAAATTTAGTCCATGCATTATTCCGTTTGTTTTTCGTCCAAAATTATCACTTTAATTGTAATGCCAACGAAAGGGGACAATCAAAAAACTGCTTTTTCTCAAGTCTTTCCGCATTATATTATTTTATGTAATTTCAAACACTGTGTGATATAGTACAAATAAATAACAAAAGGGCACATCCGACACCATTCTGCGTGAACAGTATTATGTATTCGAAACTGACATGACACTTATAGGTATGCATGGATGTAGTGAACGAGTTCCGGCAGTTCACGACGCGTAGGAACATACTCCTGTTTCATATTTGACTCGTAATTGTTCCTTTTTAATTGTAATTTCTTTACGACGTTTCGTTATTAATTCATATATGAATAAAAGTTTAACAAGCTGATGTAACATAATTGTTAGATTGGGAAATCTTCGCTTCTGTCATATTTCGGGAGTATTTTTTTTAAATTTTTATATACGATTGTGAAGTTTGCTAGTTTTTTTTTATATTAAAAGCTTTAAACGTTAAAGGAACAGTTATGGATGAAACGTGTTACTTGATGCAAAAATTGCTGTATCCGATCCAAAAATTGTAATGTCTTGCCAGTATACAAACGTTTTTTTAATAATTGTTACACATCGAGTCACGGATGATGCAGCAATTCGTTTTCAGTTTGCAAATACCCAATGCCTGTATGAATGTTTTTTTTTATTATAATTTCGGTTAATGTTTAGTTGCTGTATGTACGTATTTTGTTAAGTTGTGTAAAATAAACTAGTTGATAATTAAAATAAAATTACAAACACGAGTGCATGTTTTATTTTCTGTTCGCTTTTTGCCCTTTGTACATAATATAGATGTCGCTTCCGTTTTGTTTTGTTTGATAACGAATATTATAGTAGTGGCCGGCTTGGGAGCTCGCAGTGTACTCGTGACATTTTGTTTTTGCTTATTGAGACCACGTCTTATGCTCACGTTTTGAGACTACGTTTTGTACTCGCGTTTTGAGACCATGTGTTGTGTTCGAAGCCATATCATGGACGGCTCTACCGCCAACTGCCAAGATATAATTCGTAGGTATTTTATATCCAGATTTGTACCAATAATACTGACATTCCACAAAGGGTTATGTAGAAGCTTTCAATCTTTTATCGGGATAGAGTTAGCAACTGTTCGAATTGTCTCATCATTATCATCGGCTTGTAGAGCTCTACTGGTGAGCATTTCTGGTGGTACATTCGCGTAAAAATAAAATGTCACGGTACACATTATAAATGTATAGACGGATTTAGTGAGTACCATTCGTTCGAGTAAGAGATCAGTAGGCGAGATAGTTGGATGTCTTCACCGTATTTTAATATTTCTATAGTATAGTTCTTAAATCTAATCGATTTCTATATAAGTGTCAACCACGCAGCGACCGTCGCTTAGATGAATACTCGGAGGGGAGAGGCGGGGAGGGGGGGTTGATTTGGTTCAAATGTTTGCCGGAAACAGCAACGACCAAATTCCATAGAGAAATAAAATTGATGTAAGTGTAACACGTTGACACTTACCAATATAAATTAATTTTATTCTGCATTATTTTATTTTTTTAGGATACGATTGGTTTATTTTTTATTGAGACTGATGAGTATTTTACATGTGAATCAAAATTTTAAAACTGATCTAATATTTGCGTACAACATAATTGGTTAGGATAGATCAATAGAAAACGTTGGATTCTATGAAAATTGAAATAATATAGTAATGTGACCGCCCCCGATATTGAGATTATTTTATTTAAAAGTTATTTGTCGTTAAATAGCAAATTATACGAGTATTTATTGTAAGTAACGCGTCCGTAGCCACGAACGAATGTAAATATTGAATACTTTTTTTAGCCAAATCTAGTGATAAAGCGTTAGCTTCATGTCGATATTTTAAGACCGTTGTATGTGACTAGTGCTTTATAATTAGTTCAAACGAAAATGTTTATGTTCACTAAATGTAATTTAATTGATGAACTATCGACTCTATGTAAATTTAACAGTAACATTTAATTTATTAATGAATTAGGACATATTTTTATGAACCAGAATAATTATTTAAACGAGACAGTTTTATGCCTATTAAATCTATAACATAATAATTAATCAGTACGTATTTCCGCAATGACATTTATTTGCTAGAGGTTATGTTTACTTAAAACAATAATTTCATATTGTCAACAGCGTCATTACATGCAACGGTTATTATCTGTAATAAAATACTAGGTGTCACTGTATAACAGGTGTTTAACTAAACATAATCTATATATTTGTTAATATTAAATTAATTATAATGATGTTGATTAATTGTCACTTTGATTGGTAACAGAATTTGTGCATCTAGCGGCGGCTTGGTTACTTACACGGAGGTCGGGTTATACCGTTATATGGCTAGGAGGATACATAATAAAGGACAAGTTGAGAAAAAATAAACAACTTTATTCCCACAAGTTTCTAAACATTCAATTTAAAATTGTAAGATCCTAAGTTATATTGTAGGAAACGGATTGGGTCAGCTCAGCTTGTCATACATTCTGGTTTTTATTTCATCGAATGCGGTTACAGATATTCTGTAATATATCAAATGCAATAAAATTTTAATAAATGTGATGTGATTGTGCCATAAAGCGTCACGTGAAAATGCGTACATTCTCAAAAGAGATTGCTCATATTTCTATTAATGTCAGCTTACTAGAAATCTGTCAGACGACTGTGGAGATTTGTGTCAGATTTTATTGGCCATTGTATATGTATAAGTGTTTTTGGGTGCAAATTAATAGGAATGTTTATTTAAGCAACCTTCTAGCTGTTTGCTGCGTGCCAGCAGCCGGGCAAGTGGTATCGAGCGCCGCGCCGCGTGTACTTTGACGACTTGAGTTTCGGTGGGGTCAAATAAAATTTTAAGAATGAGTCCAGTGTTTTATTTTATGACCAGTTTTTCTTTTATTTGCATTCAGTGATACCTCAACATTAATTATTTTGGCAACAATACCCATTTATACATACATAAGAATAAAATTGCAGTATCTGTCTGTGATTTCAAAATAACTACATTGCTTATAGTTATTTCCACAAACAAACGCTTTAAAATTTATGTCTTTGTGGGAAACTCGGCCAGTAGGACATAGAAAGGGCTAAAATATAACTTCATTATTTGCATGCGGAGTCGTATATACTTTCTATTTGATTGAGATACATTTCATACTTACTACAATACTACTTTTAAAACTATTTTTCAACATTTGATAGTTCGGAAAGATAAATCTGTATTCTGAGGCTTTTTGATACAATAAGAAGTGTCAATGCGGATACATGAAGTACCAGTTGATAATAAATAAGGTTTTATCCAGTTCCAGTTCAGCCGCGCTCAGCTGTTTGAGTTTCTTTTCCACGTCTTGCAGCAGAGCGAGCTCCGGCGGAGTCAGGGTTTCCTCAACCTGGAAATATTGATTTAGATCGTGTAGCGTCTCGGATAATCGCTTTACTGATTAGGCTATTGTTAAAGCAATTATGTGAAGCAAAACATGAGCTTAAAGAAATCGAAACAATTTTCATGTTAAGAGTAAAAAATGTGCGTGTAAATATGTCGTGATGAATGATCGCAAAGTTTAGTGGCAACGGAAGGATTCAAAATGTGTAATGCCAATAAAAATATCTATATAAGTACTATGTATATATGTATGTTTATCAGCTGCCCGGTCACCATAACACAGCATTAAATTGCCTAATCATTAGTTTCCAGTTATTAGTTACTAGCTGTGTCCGCAGCTTCGCCGCGTGGAAATCAATATTCTTTCGTTTTTGCAGCACTTGTCGTCGCTGCTCCACTCCTATTAGTCATAGCGTGATGTTATATAGCCTTTCTCGATAAATGGACTATTCAGTACAAAAATATATTTTCAATTCGAACCAATAGTTCCCGAGATTAGCGCGGTCAACAAAACAAACTGTTCAGTTTTATAATATTAGTATAGATAATAATAATAATATACTTTATTGTACACCATAGTTACACATAGGACATCGATTACACAAAGAATAGATAGTGGTGCATACAAAAGACGGTCTTATCGCTCAAAGCGATCTCTGCCAGACAACCTTTAGGCAATGGACAGAGATAGAAGATAGGGGAGAACGGTAATAAGTATAGATCGTGTTGTATCGAGCTCACGTCGTCGATGTTCCGCTGCGGCTCGCCGCGCAGCCGCATGCCGTGGACGATGGTGCGCACGCGGCGTTGCTTGTCGAGCAGCCGCGCCGCCGCCGCCCGCGCGCCCGCGCCCCGCGCCGCCGCGCCCCGCAGCGCGCGCGCGCACAGCTCGCCCGCCGCGTGCGCCGCCTGTACCACACACTAGGCTCGCCGAGGATTCCCCTTCCGCTTCCTCATAATGAAGAAGTTCCGCAATATTTTGGGTTCCTCTACCGCTACCGCATCCTCATAAATAAAAATCAAAAATATCCTAGTCCTCATCAGCATCCTCTAAATTTGCGGGTGACAATTCCTCTTCCTCCTCCTCTTCCTCATAATCACTTCCTCAACAACCCTACCACACACCACACGTTCAGCATTTCGTTGCTTTTCATGAATACTCGCACAATCCGAAATTTACATTTTACATGGTAGCCATTTGAAAATTAAATAACCAATTAGAAAACGAGATTTTTACGCGACATTATGCCCCTTTTGCCTTTATGAATGTGAGTCTTACTGAGTATGAAATAAGGAAAGTTTTGGATTTATTTGTGTTATAAACTGGTATTTTCAAAATTTTGAGTTGTGTGAATCATGAATTAATGAAAAGCAGCGATTTATTTGCACAAATATGGGTACATTTAAAAATGTTACAGAATTGTTAGTACAATCCATATTTTGCCTTTTACGGCGTGCAAATCAAAGAAAAGAATTTGCAACTTAAATTAGTGCATTTAGTCTTTAATATTAGTTATTTATTAATTATTGCTTAGTTATGTATTACTGAATTTTTATACCAAAATTGACTTATATTTATGATCGAAATAGAACCGTTTTTAGTACGGTTCGTAGGTACAGAATTGTTAGTCCAATCAATATTTACAGAATTGTTAGTCCAATCAATATTTACAGAAATGTTAGTACAATCAATATTTACAGAATTGTTAGTCCAATCAATATTTACAGAATTGTTAGTCCAATCAATATTTACAGAATTGTTAGTACAATCAATATTTACAGAATTGTTAGTCCAATCAATATTTACAGAATTGTTAGTACAATCAATATTTTGCCAGTTACCGCGTGAAAATTAAAGGCGTAATCTTGTTTGTTTATAGGAGTTTTTAAACGTAAAAAATGGAGGAGGTACTCAATTCGTCTGTATTTTTTTATGTTTTTTACCTCATGTCTCACAGTGACTAATGACTATGCCACTGCCATAATTATACACTTGTATACAGAATTTATGAGAATGCAGAATAACACAATATCATTGCCTCATCTAAGTTTGGAATCGTTCAGTTTATTTTGTTTTATATCGACTAAAATATAGTAATCTACAAATCGTGACTGGTGGAAAATACCGATTGCAATTAACTGCGATTTTTGAGTAAATAAATGAGAAAAAATCATTGTTGTAACTGTGAATAAGTTAACATTTCTTTTACTTTAATATTGTGAAACCCTGAATTGTTTATGAATAGATGTAGTATGTAGAATGTTACCATTTGTGCGAACCGTTAATCCGTGGTTACTTGCAGGCAAGAGACTCGCAACCCCATTTACGGCATGACCAACAACCCTCACCACACCGGTAGAACTCCCGGAGGCTCCAGCGGGGGCGAAGCCGCCCTCGTGGCCAGCTATGCCACACCTATCAGTCTGTGTGAGTGTCTTAGACAAAAAGACCATTTTACGATGCCATCTCAATTCGTCTTCAAAAAAAAATCTGCCCAACTTCCTTAGCAGAATTTCCTTAAGTTTCCTCCCTCAATAGACCGTCCTTGTCAATTAAATGTCACACACACCTTGAATATGCGCTTTTCTTAAGAAGACACAGATCTCTCATTGATTAAGAATTCTTAGTCCAATTAAATTTGCATCCAATAAAATCTGCGTCCAATTGAATTTGCGTCCAATTAAATTTGCATCCAATTAAATCTGCATCCAATTGAATCTGCGTCCAATTGAATTTGCGTCTAATTAAATCTGCTTCCAATTGAATTTGCGTCTAATTAAATCTGCTTCCAATTGAATTTGCGTGTAAATAAATCTGCTTCCAATTAAATTTGCATCCAATTGAATTTGCGTCCAATTAAATTTGCGTCCAATTGAATTTGCGTCCAATTAAAAGTTCAATTAAAAACTCACGTCTCAGATGCTTCCAGTCAAGTAGAGAAATGCGTCCAAGATTGCCGCCATCGCCCGGAAATGTATTCTCTATTTTCCTCTGTCCCAGGTTCGGATGTCGGAGGCTCCACCCGCATGCCCGCGTTCTACTGTGGCATGTTCGGTCACCACCCAACCGTCGGGACCACCAGCTTGAAAGGTACCAGATATTCACATCGTAATTGCCTCAACAATTTTTGCCCAATTCCATATTTTATTAAGCAAATTAATTCTTCATTTATCCTACCCTATAATCTTATACGTAATCAATACATAAATGACTAGACTATAGAAGTTTAAATGGACTCCTCTTGTCTATTTTATTTTTCTAGTTTAATGCTCTAGAGGCAGAAATTTTCTGTTTATTTCTGAGATGTTTTGAGAATAAAATAACTTAAACCTAAAACCCTTATTACGTCAGGTATGCTTTTCCGCAAAGAGGACGCAGAATCCATGTTCGGTCTCGGCTTCATATCCAAGCACGTGGAAGATCTGGCTCCGCTGACCAAAGTCATAACGGGCGAGAAAGCCAGCCTCATGAATCTGGACCGAAAAATGGACTTAAAGGTAGAAATCCGTGGAGAAATAAATTTTCCCTCCCATTACACAAGTTGCGAAAAACTAATAGGCGTGATGACAGTAATTAAGAATCAAGGATTAAATGATAATAAGTAATATATTATGGAATGATAATTCATAAAATTATCTCTTTTTTAATATTACCATACGATTAATATTGTTTTAAATAAAGTAATACTTCAAAAAACTGCAATCGGCCATCTTGACTGAAACATCAATCAGAGCGCATGACGTCATGCCTCAGCAAACATTCCTGAATTTCGTTTAATTGTTGCTTAGTGCTTACTGAGGTGTGACGTCAAAGCGTCATGACACTTGAGCGTTTTCGCGCTCAGTTGAAATTGGCTACAAAAAAAGGCAAAAATATTATTTATAACAATTCTGTACTGAAATAATATACTTTTCGTTATTATTACACATATACATATATGTCGAATAAACGCGTATTTCAAAATTTGTCTACACGCTCATTTGATGCTTTGTTTTTAGGACATCAACTTTTATTACTTGGACAGCAGCAATGACTATCTCGTGAGTCCTTTGCGAGTGGAGATGACAAACGCAATGAATAGGTATATCTATACTAAAATTACTTGATCTATACTAAAATTATAAAGAGGAAAGTTTTGTTTGTTTGTAATGAATAGGCTCGAAAACTATTGGACCGATTTTAAAAATTCTTTCACCATACGAAAGCTACAATATCCTCGAGTAACATAGGCTATATAAAATCACGCCATGACCGATAGGAGTGGAGCAGCAACGAAAAATGGTGCAAAAACGGGATTAATTTATATGGCAAGCCAACTTTTGCGGAGTCGGCTAGATTGTTCTTTAATTAACTAACTCTATAACTAAGCCACCCCTTCGGTTTTAATACAAAAAAACCTGTTAAACTAAAGTTTAAACCTAGTCTACTGAAACAGTGTATTACATACATACACATCGTTACGCCAGGTCCCTAACGGGGTAGGCAGAAAGCAGTGGCGGTTTTGTATCAATTTTAAATATACCTAAGTTAATTTTAGTTTAAAAATTAAGTAATAAAGCTATAATAGATAATTAATTAACGTAAATATTATAAAATTAAAAATTTATCTTTTAAATTTGTACACCGTAATAGACAAAATATGGAGTGATCTAACAATTCTGTAACATCCTTAAATGTACCCATATTTGTGCAAATAAATGTTTTTGATATCAATATCAATGAATATCAATAGATTGATACGCAATCTATTGATATTCAGCAATTAACACTGATGCATCACGGCGTATTCGCAGAGTACTAGCGGTGGTCCGGCAGGAAGTGAGCACGGAACACACCCCAAAGCCCTATTACCACGAAGGCTTCGACTACATGTACCGGCTGTGGTCGTACTGGATGCGCAAGGAACCAGACGACTACCCCAGCCTGCTCACCAACGGCCAGGGACACACCAACATGTATTTGGAACTAATTAAAAAGGTATCCTTAAAACCAGCGGCTGATCAAGTCTGACGGGCCTCGTGGTCTAGTGGTTAGAGACCCTGACTGCAAAACCGGAGGAGGCTTCGATTCTGAATCGGGACAAACATTTGTGCGATGAGCACATAATTTATAACATCTGGTCGTAATAAAAAAAAATATCTATACAAGTACTATATATATGTATGTACATATGTATGTTTATCAGCTGTCCGGTGACCATAACACAGGCATTAAATTGCCTAATTTGGGATCAGGCAGCCATGTGTGGAAATGTCCCCAGATGTCCCCAGATCAAGAGTTCTGACCGCCCTAGGCTAATAATGTGTGTTACGGTCGGCAACAGTAGTATATTACTTACTTTTGTCT
>DWGJ01003810.1:0-12675 GCA_018246895.1 Aspitha aspitha aspitha | reverse complement strand
TTCTTTGTCTTAAATTCGTTTGACAGTTTGACATTGACCCTCTGTACCTCGCACTGAATACATATACGAAATCGAAGCAAGCGTTTTGTTTTCTCCATACTCCTGGCTACGAGTCACACGAAACCAAGTAATACGAAATATTCGCAAAACAAAACACTGTATATTAGAAATTAGCTAAACCTTGTTATGGTTACGTCAGTATTTGATACCCTGTATTTCAAGCCAGGGTCGGCATTATGACCATTAATGGTTTTAGCTAGCGTTCTTTTATTGCTGCAATATTTAAAAATATCACGAAATTTGTGTATGGTCAGAAAAAAAGTCCTGCAATAATTTTAGTCGTTAATTAAAATAAATGTCATGTGCTTAAAATTTGTTTGGTTTTGTATCGCTGGTTTTTATTCATAAATTTTGTTTATGAATTTTAATTGGAATAACGTTTGGCTATGTCAATTGAACCTCAAAACATCGATAGCAATTTAGGCGAACTGCGGCGCGCCTCAAAACCGCACCCGTCACAATCAAAGCAGCCAGAATATTGGTCGTGGATTGTCGGAAGTGTTTTCTCATAATCCGCGGAATTTTGAGCTGTAGGCGCTAATTTATACTATCAAGAAAAATCTTATTAACGCCTATAACTAAACGTACTCACACTAACAATCTCATTCCAGTCTTCTCAGAGGTTGGTTGAAAAGACGTCTGTTTTTTCAATCTGGGTATAGTGTTATATAGAATACGCAACTGTTATATAGAATGTATATATGTATATATAATATTAATGTTGATGACTCATGTGGCTTTATTTTTTATTTGATATGTTTGCCGACTTTTTATAAACAAAGTAGGTCGACGGTGGCTGTTGCCAGGGCTGTTCTTTATTTAAATTATACCTTTATTTTCGAATCAAAAATATTGTTAGATAATATTACTGCAGTTTTAAAACTTTTAATAGACATAACAGTTTTATTAGATATTTGTTATAAGACGCATTTTTAGTGTGAAATCTAGACAGTGTTGAATCGTTCGTCCAGGTTTCACTTGCAAAAGAACACTTCTACTCGTTACTGCCAGCACTGAATTGTTCTGTTTGTTCCTTGTTGTTGTTGTTGTTGTTGTTGTTTGTTCTAGTTTAAAAGATGCTCTTGCCAATCGTGGTACATTTATGAAAACGTATACATTTAAAATGAATCTCATATATCCGATTCGGCAACCCTACGGTCAGAGGGTTGTGGATGAATATCGGTTTTATTTAGTAGCTCGTTTATTAGCGCAACCTGAGTATAGAGGCTTCAATCAACAATACTAGTCTTGTTCTATATTCAAACGTGACAATTTTCGTTTCAAGTTTATACGAACACAATCACACACATATAGTGTATATATAGATATTCGTTTTGCTGTTTTACGGTTCACTTATAAAAATGCCAGTAGCACTAAGTTCTTGCTTTGGTACTTTTATCATAATATTGGACTATAAGCAATAACTAAATAAACATAAATATGTATATATGATATAAATGGTTTGATAAAATAAGGTGTTATTTCATAAGCATGTGTCTAACTTGCACACATCAAATGGGGCAGGATTATACTTGCCCCATTTGATGTGTGATTATTTTATAATAATCTCTATTTCATAATAGTATTACTAAGTACAAAGTCATGAACTAAGATGAGTGGATAACCGCCCAAAACGAAAACTTTTTTCTTCCGCTTTCACGTTTTACAAAACTGAGTAAGCTCAAATCAATCAAATCAAAAAATCTGTTCATTTGCATGAATATTGATTGTACAGAATTACACGAATTGATGTTGTACATAATTATTACATTTCTCCACATTCTGCCGTTGTGGCGTAGAAGTTTCAAATATGGTCAAAATTCTAATTATTATAATATTATTAATTCTTCAGACGAAACACGCGTAAATCAATGGAATTTGTTTTATAGAAATTCGATTACGTCGTCAGCTAACTCACTATGCGTACTTACGAGTACAATACACCATATTGTTGCAAATGCAAATACAATGAACACGTCGTTAAACTTGAATAAGCCAACGGAACAATTTCCATAATATGTACATCGCGTAGTGTCAACAGCAACTGTTTTGACACGCGGCAAATGGAAAGGCGAAGCAAACAGTCGACACGGAAACACTTCTGGGTATAGTTATTTGATGCGTTGTAAGGATATTATAAATCGTGTGTTAAATTAATTGGTAAACCCGATTACAACCGTTCCGTAACTAAGTAACAGGTAACTGGATCGTTAAACGTTATCGGTACAAGATATCAAATCATAGCTTGATGAAATTTATTAATTAGTGTTAATCCGCCTAAATTGAAGTCTGTGCTGGTTGTGTATGTAATTGTTTTGTAAGTAATAACATAACCAAGATTACATTATAACGACGACAGAGTGAAACAAGCACTGAAGTAATATAAAGTTAGGCCTATTATTAAAATTTATGGAACTGGTACACCTGACTCATGTTGTATTTGTATTTATTGGGTCGCCGAAAATTTTAATAATGGTCCTCGATTTCACAATATAGCTCTAACGAATATTGGTTATTATAAAAACTCTAATTTATAAAAATTAATGTTGACCTGACCACGCGTTGCCGTGGTGACAATTATGTTCAATCATACAATATGTCAAAATTTCGTACCATGATGTTCGACTAAGTATTGTTCTATAAGAAAACATTGATTTTGCACTAAAAAAATGAGATTATCAATTGAGATAAAAAATATCCTATCTTCTAAATTGGACCAAACTATAGATATCTATAAAATTTCATTGAAATCGGTTAAGTGGTTTCGTATATTAGCGCAAACGAACATCGTGACACGGGATTTTTATATATACATATAAGAGATGTTTGAGATATTTAAAATTCACACAACCGCCCCGTACGGCGGTCAAAATAATCTGACGCATGCCGAGTTTGACATTATAATCGTATGAATGATTGAACGAAATATAAAACTCGATTCTGCATAATTCAAAATAGGCATTGGTTTGATAATTTGCCGCGTGTCAAAGTCAGTGTGCCATTTAATTAGTCAAAAAACCACGGAACAAGTAGAATGTCACATGTGCCGTCATGCGCAACAGTCGGTTTAGCAGAGCATTAGTCATGTCTTCGTGACAAATCGCAATGACATAATGAGAGCTTGTACGTGTTCACGTAATAAAGTCGCTGAATTACGATCTCAGTTAATACGCCTCTATGTCTATTTTAAATGTTCGCGTGTGATTTCGGTACATTAGCAAACATTAAAATAGTATGCGTATTATAATTTGTAACTCCACATGGAGTAACGTAAATTTTGGAACGCTTTTCAGTACACGCACAGCGCTACACGCCGGGGTAGTATGGAGCTAGTTTGGAAAAACGTAAGCTGACCTTGGCACCCTGGTAACGTCATAACTTGGAGCGCCATCAATTTTTTTCAATATTTGGCGTGTTCATACTGTATTTTACTACTAATTATTACAAAAATTTAGTTTCCAATTACCATTTAAAAACAACTACTTTTTGGTGTTCATATAAGTCTTCATATTATTAATAAACTTATCTCAATTTTCCGCCAATCCGCATTAAAGCAGTTTGCCGGTGTATGATCCAAGTCTCTTGCAATGACAAAAACCCGTGTTCAGTAATGGTACGTAAAATGTGTACTAGACAATCCTGCTGGTCTCAACATTCAATAAAATGTCAAAGTTTCCGTCAATGTTAAGAGTTAGTAAAATTTTCCTTTGGACTCAGCTGGTCATAAAGTAGGCAAGGTAATCCCCTTTTTTAAGGCATCTGCGCTGGGTACAATCCAATTTAATCCTTATGATACATGGTGATAAAGTTTGCATTCACCTGCCCACCCAACATCCTTTACTTGACAAAAAAAGACAGATATTATTAAGGACGCGTATTGTAATTCGGTATTTTACGTCGGTGCGGGGATAGTATTTCTTCTACGTTTGTCTTGGCTGCTCTGTATCCTGCAGAATGTTATACTAAAACGTTTTATTTACTTTGCGTACATATGTTAGCTTTATATGAGTGAAATATTTAAAACAAGGAACTGAATTACGGATTCATTTGTAACTTTGTGTGTCGAACAAAGGAGATACATTATGTTCGAGGAAAATAATTAACACACAAACCTACCTCATTATGAATGGTTTATGAGGTTACAGATTTTATACTTGTAATTATGAGTGTTCTCCTATTTTTGTGTATAGGTCATACAAAAATTTTATAATAATGAATTTGATGATAACAAGAAATTTGATACTCATGCACATAGTTTATTTTTCCAGTTATAATAAAGCTTTTGGCTTGCAAAGGTTGGGACGTCTGAAATGTACTGAAGAAGGTAAATATGAAACGTACGTACAACGTTTTATTAAAACCTTGTTTTCCAAGTCGAAGGAAAATAAGTTAAATATATGAAGCGCTAAATTGAATGCAGGAGTAATATTTTCTAAAGTGGTACGGATGGACCAAGGTCGACAAAGGACAAAGGATTATAGGCTTCATTTTCCCGCACCGGAGGACTAAAGCAAGATTTTTAGATGCGTTTTTCTTGACCGATATGATCTTAGCCGTAAATTGTCTTTCGAAACGGATTAATTCTTGTTGAACGAGTTTCGAGCGAGCTCTTTCCAAGTTGGGCTGTGCTTTCCGTTCTTGTACTGACCCAGTTATTTGTTCCCGCGGGAATAATTGCATTGCTCCTCCGTTAACACTCGAAGTCGATTGTTATCTAATTAACAAGATTATTGAATCCATTGTTCGGTTTCTATTCTTACCGGTGTAAAACGTAATTACTCGCCTTCCTTCATATTCCTTTTTCAGTATTACAAATATAATTTACGGATAGTTATGTACAGAAGACTGTTACTTTTTTTTAATGTGTTCCAATAGGTTTGCACTTTCGAAGTAATCTCGAAGAAAGCTCAACGTTCTAAATATTCTTCTCTCTCTATTCCTTCCACGACTGACCTGGTTGTTAGTTTCTCTGCAGTAAATTACATTAATCCTTTGTGAACACTATCTGATGGCACAATCGGAGTTGGGATTGATTGTTATCCAATTCACAACACGTAAATACATTATGAACATTACCGTATCACTATGAATATTGATTTAATTGGCTTGTCTCATGTAAACTCAATTGAAACATGTCCAGTGAAAAACAAAAAAAAATTAATTATGTCACTTATTTATCTAAGAATCTTACGTGAATGGTGTAAAAGATGAAGAGCGATAATCTACGGCTTTACTATTATTTCCAGTTAAAGATACTCAGCAAGCTATGTAAAGAGTATAATAATAATAAATAGATAAATGTCTAATCACACAGCTATTTGATCCCAAATTAGGCAATTGTAGTATATATTGAAATTTCTATGGTATACAAAAGAAATCTCTGCCCGACAGAAATACATAGGAGAATGAAGGTAAGGAATGTTGTTCTTTGAATTAGCAGATTGAAGAAGGTATGAGCAGGCCCGATAAAGCCAGTGGTAGTTGGTGAATATTCTTGAGTGGCAACCGTGCAGATGAGGGAAAGTAGACCAGCCCTTTAATATGGACTGATGACCAGGTCAAGGGTACGGGGTACCGGTTTAACCAAGAATATGAATGCTGTGATTTGTAGCGTTGTTTGGAGAAGGCTCATATCCAGACGTAGACGTCCGTCGATTAAATTATTGATGTAAAAGATAATTTGTTAGCAATTTTGAATACTAATTCATTCTATTAGAATATCCGTAATTTGATATCTAAACATAAAACAGTTTTCAATGAAATAAATTATAATCATTGTAAAAAGTTGAAGAGCTAGCTACAAAAGGATGAATAGTCTGAATGGAAATTCAAACATTTCTCCTATAAATTAAATTTCATTTGAAAGTAGGCATCTGATGGAAAAACATCTTGAATAGCGCTGAATTTGTCAACGGAATTGATTAATAAGAGGTGAGAATTTTTAAAGGACAAATTTGCGTTTATATTCGTATTTGACATTGACAAATTATGTTGGATGTTTAAAAATAATGAAATTATCCAATTTCGAAAAGAGAATCTGTTTGTAAAATGTTCCAATGAAATATTTAAGGTCTATAAATTAAAATTTAAATAGCACTCGCTGCAACAGGATAACATTGAGAAGAAACTTACAGTATTTAATAAAAATGTGTCATTTCTGAGGTGTGTCTAATTTCTGCCAATCCGCACTTGGCCAACATGGTAGTATATGGTTGTAACATCTAGTAATTTATTTCGGCGTTAAGAATACTTAGAGGTTTTGTGTTATTTTTGTAGCTTATGACAACACAACGGTTGTTTATACAACGTTGTCTAGACGAAAGTAGGCCAGGACAAGTAGTGACAGAGTGGACAAATGAAATATGCTGCGTTCTACTTACACGAGCCCTATCTTTCACCGTGTATAATCTCATTAGCATCTCGGTGGGTTTATGGTTATTATACATTTTGTACATAAATTTCATTACACATATTAATTAAAAGTAATGCCTTTATCTCTAACGTATCTCTTTTATGTATTTCCTTATCCAAATAACTAGTCGTTCGTTAAAATTATTCTAGACAATGAGATCCTGTCACAGATACATTATTTAAACATTTTTAAATATCCAATGTATTTCAAATTTAAAGATCTATAGATAAGAAGATCTATAGAGTTTCAATCCTTTGTACATATAATTTACTTTAATGCTGGATTGAGTCTGAAATGAGTACGGGAAACTTGTTGTAACTCCTTTATTTTCTCCTTTCTTCGTCTAGTACTTTTAATAGACAATTCTACTCTCTACTCACTCTCTTCTGTTCTGCTCTATCCAATCTTTACGTCATAAGTGTTATCTACTCTATTTTGTTCTGGCACATGATAGTGGAAAAAATGAAACGTAGAAATTCTACAAAGATTGAACTTTTACTTAGATTATTAAAATTATACACAAAATTGTTCCATGTCTATATATAAGTTGTATGATTATATAAAAAAATGGAAGTCCCTTTTTAAAGTAACTTCGACAAACTCGCAAGCTGAAAGCGTTATCCCCGTGTCGGGGTAGCGTTTTATGATCAAAATTAAGTTCCGCAGCTTTTTAAGTAGTCTTCTCCGTGTATAAAATACGAATGAACTGTGCACTCGTTTCATGCCGAGCGCTTATAAAGGAGTTTAAAGTTTTTCTACATAATTCATTAATGTGTTAACTTATTAAAAAATTTCATTGGACAATACCTTCAGGAAGCATTTGAAAACAAGCTTTTCAATTACGCTACCCGTGAACACGAACTGGTTTAGCTTTCTCCATCGCTTCATCCCGAATTGACTCAGAAAGGTCGGCGAGAGAGCATTCATTGAAAGTTTGACAAGCGTGTGCGGATTTGAAGCGTAATTTTCATCCACTGTAAAGTTACCTTTATTAACCAAAGGTAAGCTTTTATAGCTTTTTGTATTAAATTAAAATGAATCAGCTCGTAACTATAAAATGTTAGAAATAAATTGGTAATGTGACCGTTTGTTTCTTCCACTTCATATGAGTCTGCCAAAAATTTAAATTTTCGTTTGACGGATAAAATGAACAGGATTGCGGCGCATTGACCTTCTTAAAGGAACGCAACAACCATGCAATCCTCCAAGAATTTCAAAGATTTCAAATTCCAAAGAATTGTAGCAAGAATTTCGTATGTCGAGATAACTCCCTACAAATTCGAAATTAATTAATTATAAGATATATACATACACTCAAGGCCATACATGTTTTAATCGTCGTTCTTCGTTTTTGTGGGCCCTTCAAACTGTAGTAGACCGGGAGAAAAAAGCCGACGAAATAAAACCTGCAACCAACCTCACACTGTTAGTCTACTGAATTTACTTGTTAATTTAAGTCGGTCTTTCGTAAACCAAACGCATTATAACCAGCTCCTTTAGCATATTTATGTGAGTCTATTCCGTGGAAAAGTGTGTATTATTGCTTATCAATTCATATCAGGTGTCGACGTTGAAACGTCGACGTAATACCCCGGTGTTAAGGTCCAGAATTCCTTGAAAAGCGTCCGGGCAACGGCGAAAGTTGACGACGGCACTTTAAGGGAGATAAAATTTGTGTAACCATAACTCTGTTACGAGCTTACGGGACACATGAAACCGATACTAAATGTATTTTTACACAATTTCCGTATTTTTTACATGAACTATAAAGAAGCGAAATTTTATGTAGTTTGTTTAGTAGTGTACCTAGAACATTCATAAAGTCACTTGCTGTCACTTCTTTCATTTTTCAAATCACAAAAGCAAAAGTAGCTCTTGCTGATATCTGCGCGAATAAAGCCACAGGCAAAGTCTAGTATCATATGTATGAAAAATACAAAAAAAATAATATTAAAGACGTCATTAAGTGAACAGGCGTTTGTATCGCTTAACGCAGGCACGTATCTGAGACTAATGGGTTACTTTGTATGGTAGTTGTGATTGAGAGGATTTTATATTTAAATGGCACGACCGTTTTCTGAATGCCTAATAAACACATACAATTCGTGAGTGAATTATATAAGAGAAACGAAGTAAGCTAAAATAACCTAGCCGCGGTTTTGTAATATGTGTTAGCGCGACTCGAATACAATCTACACCTACACATTGAGGGCGGTAAGAAAGCTAGAATAATTTTAAATGGAATAACAAACGCGTTCCAATTTCGAAATTCAATTAATTCCTTTGTTTTACCTTTTAATATTTTCATTTGTTTTGCGACGTTTATTACTTTATAGGCTATATTCATAATTAATTAATGTGCCGCTTTTTAATTGGACTTTTTAGTTACCTAAAGAAGTTCGCGTAGATGCTACGTTGAAAATTATCTGTAAATGGCGTCAAAGGGAATTGGTGATATATAAACCAATTCTTAAAATCTATGGGTTTTACTTAAATAATATTAACATTCATGACTCTAAATTCTAACCCCAACTCTAAATCACATTACAGCGAATTAAACCTAAATTTAAATCTGTGAACACTTCTGCATCTTCTGTAAATGTGCAATGTCTCTAATTTTTCTGTAAATGTACAACTATATTTATAAATGCACACAAAAGTGAGTCCAATATGTAAAAAATGTTACTGGGGCAAGTTTTTTAAAAAAAAAAAACCATTTACATCAAACCGAACACATTTTTTTGAATACAGAGAACGTTTGCAAATAACGCTGATGGAATGGGGTGCGTTGATGAAAAGGCAGAGAGAAGCATTTCACAAAATCATGCCCTAACATAGAATCCGTTTAGGTTAAACCACTTAACTACGTCTTATGACACCCGCGCGAATAGTATGGACCTTTCTGTTATCTGACCCCGAAATCTGAGACTGTGATGATGTATGTTCTTACCTTACTCTATGTCTGTCTTCTTTGATTAAAACTATCATCCATACTTATTCAATAAACGCGTCGTATTGCATTTAAAAAACAGGCTTAAGAATTGTCATTGCTTACTAAAATTTATGAATGAGTCATTCAAATCAGCGTATTATAAACACAATTCTAAACGAATATAAACAAGCTTAGATAGTACAATTTTCGATTGGAAACACTCCCAATTTGTACCAAATAGATAGATTAATTTAAGCGCCATCCAAAGAAATAGTGGTAATAATTTGACAGCGTATCGTAATTAATAGTAACATTAATAGTTAAGTAACTAGGCCGTGTGACCGCTGGGGGAAAGTTTAATAAGCGTCGACAGGCTCCGAAGGTTATCGCTATCAATAATTATCAGACGTTCCTTACCCTTATTGAAGTGTTTACGGAGAATTAAGTTTACTTCATCATGTTTTGTTTTAATGGTGTCAGTCTACACTCAAGACTTTTTGATTGCATTTAAAACATGCCCGTTTCTTCTCACCATAAGTTCCATAAAGATATGTTCACTGGAAGAGATCGGTTTTTAGCGATAAGAGCCTATTGTCCAAACCATGTTCGCGTATCAGTAATATTATTTATATTTTCCTGAAATGCGTTGCGTGATTATTATGTTATTGTGCTTTTAATAAGTTGCCTAGTAGTTAAAACCTCTATCACCAACTCTTTGGGCTCTCATCGTAGCACGAAACTCAGTATTGTTACGTGCATTTTATAACATGAAATTTAAATAACGCTAACTAAAACCGTGAAAGAAAACATCGTGAGGAAACCGCGCACCTTAAATAAGTGTGTGGCTGCAAATCCGCACTTAGCCAGCGTGGTAGACTAAAGCCTAAAACAGTGTCACTATGAGACGGGAACTTGTCCAGCAGTGGACTCATAGAGGGAAAACAAGAATAAAAGTCGTATCCTTGACTATATTGAAGTCAATGAAGCCGCGGGCGAAGTTTATACATTTCATATATTTAAGTTTTGCCGCTGTAACTTCATTACGGTAGCCCCACGTACGTTAAATGATACATACTCCCGTAAACCCGAGTCCTTGAATAAACTTGAATTATTCAATTATTCATGCCAGTTACTTCTAATCAACTAAGTTAAGCTGGGTGTGTCCAAACTTTAATTAATTTTCCCCAGCTTAAGCTCCCGCTGCTGAAAGTTTTACAGGAGGTAATTAGCTTTTTATGCTGGAGGAAGATATATTCATTTTTGCGCATATATGAGTACATTACGTAGGTACTCGTACGTTAGCTTAACGCATTCGCACAATATTAATTACTGTTCGATTCCAGCGTTGACGCCCATTAACATCTGTAACCAACTTGTAATCGGCTGCAGAAATAGGGCGGTTAGTAATATTAGTCCGGTATTTGTTAGTATCCAGCTTATTTAACGTCGGTCACAGATGCGTTACTACTCTCGAGGACTGAGATGGCGCTGGTGTACACGTGGACCGTGACCCACACCTTCAAAACAACGCGCAAATCGTTGTAGTAACAACTGCTACACGATAAAAATATGTATAATACATATTCTACCACCTCCCACCTATCATCTTACGCCTAACATGTCTTTCCCTTAAACCATTGCCAGGAATGCTATAAAACAAGGTTATAATACTTATTAAAAGACTGGAGGAAATAAGTACTGTCATAAGATATTTTCCGATGCTCTGGTTCGGTTATAATACGATTAGGGCCACATTTAACGTTATTTGGAATCACTGAGTCACCAAAATCGTAAGTCAAGGCTAATCGAAGCCATAATTTGAATAATTCCTTTTCCTTTTGGTAATGGGATATGTTATATAACGTATTTTTTTTTATTTCCTGGATTTTTTCAAATGGAATAATCAGTAGTCTTACTGTTGTATAATTTGTATCTAGAATTGTATAATTTGTAGTCGTAGAATTTTTGTTGTATAGTAGTATACTTATTCATTCATATTTCTTAGCTTAAAAATACATAGAATAATCAAAATGTAATCGTCCCATTTATTAACTACTACTACATAGTTTGCCAACTAGTCCGGCATTTTGCAAGCGACTGTTCGACCAGTCAGTCGACCTCGTCTAAAGTCATTGTTGACCAATCTCAAGAAATGTATTCGAGACAAAACGAAAAAGTATGTAGCTTATAAATAGTAATAATAGTAGTATAAGCGTGTAGTCGTAATTTTGCATAGGATTACGACACATATATAAATATGTATACCCTTTACAAGAGAAGGACTTCGCTTGTAGCCACAGTGTATAAGGTCCGTTAGTTAATATTTAAGGCTTATCTCAGTGACGCAGTGCCGAGTCAAGCAGTTCTGCATAATAACAGTCACTTCATACTTACCCAAAGCAGTTACTGTTGCAAATTACGCGGTTACTCAATTAGTTTCCATGTAATTAGACCCATTGTCAGCACTGTTATTAGTGATTGCCTACTGGATTAAATTTCAAGGTTCAAGGTACAAATCCTGGCACGCGACTCCTAATTTTGAAAGTTACGGGTGTGTATATGTACAATTTAATAAATGTTTAATTTTCTTTCTTTCTTTCTTACTTTATTATACAACCTTTTCGCACATGTAATCCGTAGAGCTGAAATTCGCGAAAGGGTGTATTATATATTCGTACATAGATGTATCCACATATAAATAAATACACTAACATCTTCTTTAGTATACGACATGTACCAAGACAAAAAACGCGTAACCGAGTAAAAAATGAATAGGTAAGATGCTCATTGAATCGTGTCTTGTCGTTAGTCGTATCGGTAAAGTTAGCTATAAAAATGTTATTTAAATAATCATCACACACTGAAAACGTTTTCAATGCTTGTAAACTGCGATCAATGGTAATTTGTGGCGATAAAAGCTCTTGTAAAAGCTCGTAAATGTTTTCAGATTTATTGCTTCAAGTAATATGATAAGCTAGACATTCAAATTTTATAGCTTTGTAGATGTGAAAATGTCTACGCCTAAACCCATATGTAATCTTAAGCGTTTACCTAAAGATAATTCATGTCGTCTATTAAAATTTGGAACTTTAGAGAACCGTATTACAGTAAGTTACATTTTTTTATTGTAATTATTTTTTATTATTTAATTTTATTAATACGCATCGACTGCAAGTTTATTTTTAAATCAACGTCCCGGCCATTGTAACGAAAGAATGGTTCTCCACAACAATACCTATATTAAGTAGGTTCTTAAGCTTCAGCGATACCT
>DWGJ01003809.1:0-12676 GCA_018246895.1 Aspitha aspitha aspitha | reverse complement strand
CATACAACGTTCATTGTTTACATTCTGGTTGTCAATGTCAAACAAAAAGTCCAAAGAAATGTCAAAGAATTATTTTCACCGCGACCACTAGTTAGAATAAAAGCGGTATATCTAAATATTTTAAATACCATAATTATAGTATATAGGTACCGGCTTTGTGGGAATCCAATATTCCGAGACATATTTTACAAGCTCTTTCCGCTTCTTTTTTATACAACCCAGCATTAACACTGATAAGTAGTAATATTACCATTTGTTCCACTGCTTTTAAAGCCGTAGCTCCGTTTATACTGTGCAAATTTCGCTAAAATTAACAATTTAAATTTAAAATGGTACTTAATCTGATCTTATTTATTTTACTAAAACATTTGTTAAATTTGATTTACCTTTTCCTTCATAGCCGTGAATATGAAATTAATAGTTATCATTGTCCAAACGAAAATATTTATGTTGAATAAAAATAACTGCAAACAGAAATTTTAGACTTAAGAAAATTTCACTTAATTTAAGTAATTTACTAACAGATTCTACTAAAAGACAAGAGGAAAAATAACTTAAAACGTTATTATAATAAGAAATAATGGATGGCCTTCTGCGCTGTTGGACTCTATCTCTATGGACTATATGAAGATCCCCATCTCGAGCTACAGCGACGTACAAAAACTATCTATTAATAACCAACTAAAAATTTATTTTCCGAGTAGATTACATAACAAACGAAATAAAAATACATTGTTTTTTAGCTTTCTAATAACAATGTATTTAGCCAATGCCTAGCAGTGAAATATTTTAAATTATAATTATTAGTCCCAGAGGAATTCAATTAAAAAGTCACAGTCAAATCGATTCATGCCCTAATTAACTATAAACGTTGACTTACCTATCTCGGAGTTAAGTTTGCTTTGCAAAATTTCCGAAAGTATTTTTATTATGCTTACCGTGGATTTATAAGTTTTTGTTAATAAATTATGTGCTGACATAGTTTTATCTACTTCCAGTATAATATTTGCTAACTTCGAGATATGACAGTTTTCTTGCATTCTGTTAACATCAACGGAGTATAAAATCTTTTTTAGCGAATTATTTATATGTTGGAAACTCAATTTTAAATAGAAGCATATTTTCGCCCACAATATTATATCAATTGTAAATGTAAACCAAGCAAATATGTTGAAAAACCCCTGTGTATAATATTTTGGGTCCACCATGGCTGTTGTTAACAATTTTTGAACAAAAGATACAATTAATGCAAGTAATAGTACGTCTAAGAGATACGTTTTCCATCCTAATAAAGACAATTCTGGTGCACGCAAATTCTGGCACAGATTGTATAAAATCACTCCATATTCGCTTCTAAATATCAAATTATATAACTGTATAATGTAAAAGGATATAGCTAAAATAAATTTCAAACTTGCAAAGTTGGGTATTTCCGCTAATTCGAATGTTATGTATGTTTTGTAAAGGAAATATAACGACGGCAAAACACAGATTATTAATCAAAATTTTTGAAGTGCATTTCTTGGGTGAATGGAACTATCGCGAATCAAGCATCTAGAAGTACCCGTTATAAGTTGAATAAAATAAACAAATCCGATCGTTTTTATAAAGAAGTTGTTATTGTTAACAAACATTTTAGACATTTCTTTAAAAAGTATCTTTCGATACAAAATTATTATATTAGGTAGGTACTGTTCAAGCGAACTAGACACCACTAGACCACTACTGCCCTACACAAAGAATTTGCTCGAACGTATCTACAAAAACTAAGCGATATTCATATGCCCATCATAATGAATATGTAATGTTCACATAACATAAATTGCTTTTATCGTATTGGGGCATTTTTAATATTATAGTGTCTCTTATCTAGAATGATGAATAAAAGTTTGCTATAATATTTAAACATGCATTAATAAACAAATACCATTCCAATAATGAAGTTTTTCCCAGAGGACAACATTTATTTGATTATAATTTAAGGTTAATCTTAATATAAATGCTGTAAACTACAAATATTATCATTTTAGTAACGCTATCGATTCAGTAATGACTGACTTTAATAGCGGAAAACACTTAAAAAGGCCTCTCAGGAGATTTATAATTGAGGTACTTGCGTGTGGGTACTGTGTTGGATGCATATTTCGGAGTTATTTTTAGTTTAGTTTACCAGAAGTTATTAGACGGAAAAAACGTAGGTACCTAACATAAAAAAGAAAGGTATGGCTAATAGAATAGAAAACTTGACTACCGATATGTTAGAGGACGATTTTATACAAGTTTTTCGATTTATAAACGGTCTACAAGGAATATTTGGCTTTATGGCAGTAAAAATCAAGTATAAATTTGCCACGGCACCTTCTACATTATATTGTCTAGTGCTATGGATATTGAGTACAATGTCGCTATTTATTTATATCTTCACCTGCCAAATAAATGAAAATTTGGGTATAAGAAGTCCTTATTTAAAAATAGGCATTTCAGTTTACCATATACTGCTTTTAATAAATGTCTACAGTGATTATAGTTCCAAAGGAGAAGATTACATAAAGTTGTATGCGAAAATGCAAAAAATGAATCGCAATTTGCATATGAAAAATGAACAGAATATTAATAAAAGTGATGCTAAGTTGATTACGCTTTGCAGTGTTGCCAATATAGCGTTTTTGGCGATTTGGGCAATATTTTATAACATATTGGTTATTGATGGTTTTTGCCCCATAGCAAATGCGATTCTAATTCCATATTTTGGAAATTACATAAGAATAATATATATTACGTTCTTAATTTATTACATTACCATAAGAGTTGATTATGTAAACGAAATATTGAAAAATATTACGGAAAATCATAAGGTAGAAAAAACCTTTGAACTCCCTTCTGTTTCTAGCAATATTAGGGAAACGTTCGATTCTACTTCCAAAAATACATGGAAGTCTCTTATACATGGAATGCAGGACGTACTTTGTGTCATAGCGTACTTTACCGACTTATTTCAATATACGGTAAGAGTCGCTAGGATCGTTACGTATTACAATGTATTTTAAGAACGAGCAAAAGTAATCTGACTTTTATCTTCACAGGTATTCTGTTACACATGCCAAATTAATCTCTGGAATATGATTACTATAAAAAGCATTATAGAAATTATTAAATTTCAGGTAAGGAAAACTACAAGTAACTTTATATTTATACAATTGTAAATTTACAGAATAAAAATAAAGCAATCAATAAGCAGCTAAACCAAAGAGTACTCTGCGTTTTAAACATAACTTTTATGTTTAATACACAGAGTGTCAACTAGAGTAGATAGGCCATCCTCCAAATTTCAACCAGGTAGATATTTTATGAAATATCTACTACTACTACGAAAACATCTCACGTCGCGACGCTGATTGCGCGTGAGGACTTCGGGCCTCGAGGATTCCCTTTTTACCCGGGCAGGACTCATGGGGCAACTACCCCACGGTGACTACATCCCACCATTAAAGGCGGTGTATGAAATGTCTTTTTGAGTTCTTAAAACAGTTTCCTAAACGGTTTACCGCCTTGTGGCATGGGAAGTTATAAATTATGAAACTAAAAAGAAAGTGCCAACATAGGGGAACCGGCATAGCTGGCTAGATGTGACTAATTCCAAGTCATTACCGGAATTTGACACGGAATTCGGCACTACGAGAACATGTATACGGTTCGACTGGGGAAGTACTACTGTGGGAAGTTATCCAAGTCCTGTGTGAAAGAGTGAAGATTCTTGTAGGGAACTCAGAAAAATTACTGGAAGATGTTACATCTCAGATTGTCACCGTTAACAAAGTTAACGAATGTATACTCTCGTATCTTTTGCTATGACTGCAAACGATGACGTTCTAGAACGAAGGCTATATTGTTTTAGTGGGCATTAGTCTGACCAGGTCTTTATTTCCGCGTAAACGGACTTGGATAGAATATCCAAACGAATAAAAATAAGCTACACTGGCTATATGTATACTCCTTTTTCTTGTTAATTCATGTGCGTTCTCGCGTAATGAGACGAACTTGCCTCAAATATCCCATTTCGTTCCGGCGTCATATAAGATTCATAGCTTACCAAAATTTACAGTTTACAGTAGCATTGTCGCCGACATTATGTATCATCATATTAATTGTATACACCATGGCTATACTAATGATACTGTGCGCATTAGCCGAGAAACTTACTACAAAATTGAATACAGCAAGAAAATTATGCGTTACTCTTATGACAACGCATTTTAACAGTTAGTATAAGTTTTTGTCTGGTGTCTTGTATGTTATTGTGTTTTAAATTGCCTCATTATGCTCGCACACGCATGGCGTATTTATTATACATTAAAACTGTAAAAACTGCGGTCCTCCAAAATTAATGTCTAGCGATACGCAAATGTGAGAAAATTTAACGTGTTTTTTTAATACAACGCACCTATTACAATACATTTAACACGTCAAGTGTGTGTGGCCGAATGCACACAGTACCTAGCTGCTTGTTCGACTGCAATAGCGTTCAGTTTACAGGAGTACTTACCTAACCGACAATTCAACTGGCCTGTAAGCAAACAGACGCACGGTTTAAAACACGCCACGCTTGTTTACCGCAGTCACGTGGTAATATTTTTTGTATGGAATAGGCACCTATCTAAATATAATATATCCAACAATTATTTGTTAGTATTAATTTTTCTAGTCTAGCATGGATTGAATCTTTTTAGGTCCCTGAACAATAGGCGTATGAAATTAATGAATTAATGTTAATTTAATCCAGTTTGTATATGTGTGTAATAATATGCTTTTATTCTAATTGGTCTTTTAATGACTTTATAAATAATCGTTTCTATCAAATTAACACAGTGTACCCAAGTATTAAATCGTGCCTTTTACTGTTGGAAAGTTTGTCCAAATTGCCATAATAGTGTAGTCCTAACTCTCATTTTCAAAATTATACTGATATACAAGGAAATAAAGCTGTTTTTCGGCATACATCATAATATGTAGCAATCAAGTTCTAATATTACACCAAATAATAAAACATTATCATGTGTGTTTCAAAAATATTTAGAATTTATGTGTTGGTATTATTTTCAGAACAAACCAGGGAGAACGCTAGACAAATGCTATTAATTTTGGATGCTAAAAGCGATATAACTATATATGATATTTACTCATTGGACTTTCGACTGCCATTACGTCTGCTGGCCATCGCTGCCACATACATCATAGTGTTCTTACAGTTTGCCATGTTGTAAAATTTAATTAATTAAACAGTTTAAATTATGATTAAACATTTATAAAATCCTAAGTTAAACAGAATGCAGGAATATTTATCAAAAGATTTATTAGAAAAAGAAAATTTGAAAATGTTTGCACCATTTCGAATTTTACAAATGTTCTTAGGAACATGCAGAGTGGATATAAAACATAAGTTCGTAACTCATCCTAACGTCTGGCAAAAGATCCATGGTGTAGTATGCATTATTTTATTGTCTTTATCATTTGCATACATAGCTGTCGCGAACCTTGACCTGATTTATAGTGGCGAAAAATTCTATTACGCTAATTTCATAGCTTTATATGTACAGATCTTCTGTTCAATTAGTAATATTGTCCAGGTCGGATTAATGAACGGCGAAGACAATGCCAGGTTTTACATAAAACTTCAGCAAATTGATAGGATAGTGAAAATCGAACGGAATGAAATCATAAATAATATCGTATATAGCTCTAGCGTTAAAACGGTCGCATTTCTGATAACTCTGATTACAGTGTCAGTTATTATATCTTTAATTTTGGTAAATCAGGACGTTCTTAAAGTTACTGGTATAATTAGCATAACTTACAGCATATATTCTTTAATGACGGAATTATGTCATTGTTCTCATATCTTGTTATACTTTTGTGTGAGATTGCGATTTATCAATTGCATAATCCTCAACTACTTGGCGACTATTCCTGGTAGACAAAATCCAGGAAGAGAGAAATATATAACAAAATTTGGCGTACTGCATTTGGCTTCTGTTTCATACAAGTTTGAATGCAATAAATCAGATGTCTACTTGAACGAATTGCTTAATGGTTTCTCTAGCTTTAAAGAGCTATATCAATTTCAAGTAAGTATTCATAGGAAGATTCCGAAGTCCCAATAAATCAAAATAGAAAGCTGATACTTTCTCTTACAATGTAACTTGGAAACGCTATAAATGTAACTGTGGTTCGTGTATACATTTCCCTACTACTGTATACTACCCTATACTCTATAAATGATAAATTCACTATAAAGGATAACTTAATAGAATAACTAATGCGATTTCAATGAACATTTATTATTTGACAATACAAAGGAAAAGAGAACTCAAAATTAGTTTTAGAAATTACAAAAACTCCCACTCCCAGCGTTCTTTTAAATGGGTAGTTATAACTAAAATATTTGATTGTTATACAACATCACCAACCTGAAATAACCATTTTATTAACAATTGTCCTCATCGCCTATAGGTGATTAATATATTATTGATCATAGATTTCTTATTAAGATATTTCAATCTAATATCTGTCTCAGTCTGTTTACCGCATTAAAACAGTAGGACGTCTTTGGTTTTTCAGGTGTCGTTATGTTGCTGTAATTTAATTCCATTGAGTGTGGTTGGAATATATAACTTGTTAACGATAAAAAAAATTGATGTAAGTATTTTAACTAACGAGATTTAAATTGATATATTTTATTTCTTCAAATGTTCATTCCTTTTTCTACACTTACCTATTGGCTCAACTGTAAAAATATACGTTTATTGACGGATTTTATATAAACATCAATTATCCATATAGTTCTTTTTTTTACGCCTCCTAGTTTTGTAAAAATTGCGTAATGGCAAGTACCTACATACCTACATTTTCCGTAAAAAAATATTTGTGTAGATACAGATATTGACTTTATGACAATACTCATATGTATTTTAATTTAATTTTGCAGTTACACTTGCCTCTGGTATATGTATGTCCAGTTGTTATTTTCTCCGATCTTATCCAGCTTATAATTCTGTCATCACTTTGTGACACTCTAATGAAGGAATTGTTGAAGACTAAATGTTTAAGTAATAATGTTATGGCGATTAATTTTGAAGGTAAATATTACCGATAGCGATCGGTATCTATTTGAAATATATTTTTTGCATTTCGTCACTTTAACTATTTTTACGTGTTTTTGCGAGGCACGGGTTGTCCCTGGTAGCAGGCAATCGTGCAGCGCTGCTAGTGTAAATTATATTGTTAGATAAACTTCAACTTGTTAACATGAGAAAGTTACAATTTAGAGACCTACATATTACTTATGCATATTTATTGAATCTATAAGTTTGTAACCTTAGAATACGATTACCGAAAAGACAGAATAAATAAATTAAACCATATGTAATTTTTTAGCATTTCTAATATTCCGATTTTATCACATGGTTAACCTTTCACAGGTTCATTAAGGATGAAAGCAAAGAAAATGGTACAATTGATTGAAGAAAAAACACCCAAATTTTTAGTATATAACATGTGGGTTGTCAATTCTCACACAGTTTTTAATATAATCGGTATAGTGACAACACTTGTTATCACACTGCTACAATTTCTGTTTCTTTAGGGTCTAAAACACACTAGTCAATAATATCAAATGTCAGTCAATGTTTTAGTAAGGGTATCTTTTAGATAATCTCAATAAAAGATTTTGCAATATTAAAAATATTCTTTTTATTTATGCTCTTATTGTAAACATTATACATTATATTTAAACCACTTATTATAACATAGATATTTTAATAAACTATTTTATCTCTAAGTGGACGGATCAGAGCTATAAGTTATTAATGGAATGTCCCTAGGTGTCGTCATACAATTTCTATAAAAAAAAATGTTGCACATTGAAAAATAGATTAAAAAGTATGAATTTATTTTTAATATGTATAGTACTTTGAAACAGCTTTGTTTACTCTTCATATATTTATATCATCTTCACATTGATAGAGAATTTTGTTGCATAGTGTATGTGAATGCGGAGAGTAGTGTAATAGTGTAAATTATATGATGAAAGTTCTGCTAAACCAGAATTTTTAGCACTTTCAGATATATTGCACCTAACGCTGATTGATATTATACACTATCAGTGTCTACTCACCAAAACATAAAGCTCTTTGTGGAGACTATAACAGTATAGACATTTATGAATATTATGTAGTTGTGTATGTCTTTGAAAAAATATATTTTGGTATGGTTTGTTCACAATATATGAACTGCCTGAAAAATTCTACTTTATTTGTGTAATACTAATATTAATATCATTGCTAGTCAGGATAGCAAGTCAAGCCAGGTCAGTGTATAACATTATGAAATACTGTAATTTATTTATGGACAACATGAAAGTTATCATTATACAGTGCTGTATAATACATAATTGAATGTCAAAACAATGATGACTTATTCAATAGCACCCAAACACTAGACAATGTCAACACTCCCACAGAAATTGATAAACTTGATGCACCATTACACCTATGATCTAGAAAACAGAAGCACCAGACTGTTTCATCAAACCAATTTCTGAAAAATAAATAATACATACATTTAAAAGTTACAGGGCACAATACACATACTTATGCTGTATAAATGACAATTTTTAGTAAAACAAAGAATTAATTTACACATATAGTAAATATGTAAAAGAGTTCCATTCTGTACATTGAATAAAGATTTAAAACATACCCCTAGGGGTCTTCATATGAGTACCAAAAGAAAATTCATTTTGAAATTTTTATGTCTGTCTGTCATCCGACTTTCACGCAAAAACTACTGGACAGATTTTGATCAAACTGTTTTTGTTATATAGCTATTAGTCCTCAGCGACTCCGAATATCAGATTGAAATTTTGCCCACCAGGGCAGCTAGTAAACGCAAAAAATTGTCTGTTGCATGAGTAGAAAACTATATTTGTGGGTTTATTTATCATAATTTATATTTAAGTACATTATTATACTATGGTTATGGTTATGGATAAAGAATGAATTATGTAATTGAATAATGAAAAATTGAGATTTGTTAGTACATGTGTGAATGTAATGTAAATATTTAATTATTTATTACATTCACAAGTGTCTACCCTATCTTTGTTTCAAGCACGGCCATGATTTGCCACTGTACAGTTATAAATTATAGCCAAAAAACTCTGTTCTTGTAATGTCTGTAGATTACTAAAATGTACAATATTTCATTTGTATTTAAATACCTTTCAATATCAAGCTCCTTAATAGAATTGTTGACATAATTGGCTAAATTGACATCTCTGGCGGCAGGTCTACAGCCCTCGTAAGTGTCAGCAGGTATATCAGTACGGAATGCTCTATAATTACTAAGACAATCTCTTGTTATGAATTCTTGAGCTGAAAATGGTGAAAGTAATGTTAATAACTTTTTTAGTCCTACAAAGGAGACCTGGTCTTATACATTTTACAATATATGAATTTAGAAATCAACATTGTGTGTTGTGAGATTATGTTTTATGTGTTTATATAATATTTCCTATTCCTATGATCTTCATTATTCTGCGAATTTATTTATATGGAAACCATAGCTTACAATTTTTTACTTTTCCTTTCTATTCTCCCCACATTTTATGGTGTTAAGTGACTATCATTTGTCTTTTCCGAAGATATAATCTTTATCTCTATAACAACTCAAAATCAATTTAATGCAAACAGATAAACAGTTTAATTTGATCTATATAACGTTAACATGACAATATGTACTATTATGAGAAAACTATATGTGCTTGTAGAATATAAACTGAAAAACATCAACCTCCTTTTCGCTCAATGAGTTTTACACAAATGTCTTCATCATCAGGGCACGGGTTGCCAAGGTAGCCAATTCCCCTCCAATTAAATGGTTCCATGCAACCCGGAATTGCTGAATTGCACTGGTAACACCAAATCGCAAAACCTGAAATTCTCTTCAAATATTAATATGTAATACACTGACATGACAATCCCGTAAACGAACAAAACAACAGCATGGCATTGAAAGCCAAAAAAAATTTGGTCCAATTATAACATAATTTTGTTAAAATAATTATATCATTAGAGCTAAGATACTTCAAATTTTAATTCAGTTACGTAGTAGCACACAAGTAATCACCAATTTTTTTTTTATTTGAATATAGTAGCAAATGAGCAGGCAGCAGTCACAAGTGGCTGCTGCCGCCCATAGACATCTGTAACCTACTCCTAACAGGGCTGTTCATGTACATTCAGTTAGTTTAAGGTGTAAATAAGAATTAGTTGGTGAGTATTCTTTAGTAACAGGTCTGGAGGATAGGGACTGTTAGTGATGTTGGTCCAGTTAGTATGGGTTAGTAGGTACAGTTAGTAAGTGTTAGTAATTACTTTATCAAAATTCGGTCACAGATGTGTTGCTAATATTGAAGACTAAGATGGTAGTCTCTGGTATAAAAGTGGACCGGCATCCACAGCCTTCAAACCGAAATACAGAATGTTCTGCTTCACGGCAGCAATAGATGTGGCGGTGGTACTTCCGCGGGCGAACCGTATACAGGTTCTACCACCTACCAAATCTTATAGATTTCTCATGTTAGTAAAAAATTAAGTAAGAATTTCGGACAGAATATATCAATGGCGAAAAAAGCAATGTCTGTAGTTTATGAATAACATAAACAATACTCAATTTTTTAGCAACTCTTATAGAACTTAAATAGTACACGTTTTTTCTCAGCCCTTAAATATTGGATTACTTTCATATATATATAGAACAGTTTAGTCGTACATAATATACAATGGAATCACCGCACCACACCTTCCTATTTCCTTAAAAGTAAAATAAACTGTCAAACTTATTACTTACATTGACGAATGTTGAGTATCATATATATCAAGATAATTATCTTCATGATTCGTTACAATTTGTTTTAATTTAACCAAAACCCATAAATTAACAAATATACTCCAATACAACACGATAGGTACGTTTAATTTGAAACAGTGTATTACTTTACTAACGATGGACGTTGAATAAACGAAAAGTTTTTTTAGACTGCTTTTTTTGCATTAACTGATTAACTAGTTTATAGTCCACTAAAAAACCAGTTTATTAACGAACTTTGTACACCGTTTAAAACAACGATCGACGGTTGGACCAAATAAACTGTTTGGTCGACGCTCGGTAATTCGACGCGAACGGACGACGACAATGTTCCGAGTAAACACGAACTAATCCGAAATGTTTATTTATACCGAAATAAACTATTTATTCTATTCGACGTTTACTAAGTTTAGGAATACACTGCAGAAACTGATAGCCGATAAATATCTTGCGCAGTGTTTCTGGAAACCGAACGCATCTATGCCGGAAATATTAAACTCTTACAAAAACGATTTAGCGGTGCTATGAAAGAACGTTTATGTTATTGTAATAGGCGGTAGCAATGACAACAACCCCTTTAAATTTCAAATAAGCGTAAATAAATGGCTGCAAGATCATTGCCATACAAATATAATATTCTGTGAAGTACCGTACAACAAATTCTTAAACGAACATAAGCTAAACTATGACTTAAAATTTGCGTGTTCAAACCATAATAATACATATTATTTAGATTTAGACTATAGGAAGTACATACCTAGAGGATTTAGTTACTCTGTAAATTTATCCCGTCTAATACTAAGGCAAATATTGCAAATAAACTATAAATTACAGTTTTTAACATTTAAAAATAAAGCTAATAGAAACGGTTATATAAACAAAACTGACCGCGGTACCCAAACTTACACATCATCGTCAAGTACTATCCCAGGTATGATGTGCGACAGAGATACTCAAACGGACAAATGTCAGGTGGACAATGTAGGAAACAATCTTTTTCGCGTATAATGTCATTAATATCTTACACCAAAACATAAACGGTCTAATAACAAAAGCGGATGAATTAACTGTATGCCTCGATGATCTTTACCAAAAAAATATATTTATTGACGTTGTATGTATTACCGAACACAATATGATAACCTCGGATATAACTTGTTTAAAATTACAAAACTACATACTTGCATCGTACTCCTTAAGAAAAAACAGAAATGGCGGTTCTTGCATACTTGTACGCGAAGAACATCAATACAAAACTATTCAAGAAGTTCAAAATTATAATATAATAAACGTGTTTGAGTGTAGTGCTATAGAATTATTAGAGCATAATATTATTATTGTTTGCATATATAGACCCCCAAAACAAAATTCTTTAATCATGGAACTTTTTTTAAATACTCTCAATAAATTACTCAATAAATTATGTTTTAAGAAAAAAAAAGTTATTTTATGCGGTGACTTTAATATAGATGTTTTAAAAAATAATAATACTACAAGCGAGTTCAAAGAATTGTTGACCTCATATAATTTAAAGCTAACGATCAATACTCCTACTCGCCTGTGCAGTAATACTTGTATCGATAATTTTGCCCACAACATCAAAAACTGCAAATCTTCCGTAATAGAACTAGCACTATCAGACCATACCGCACAAGTTCTTCAATGCCCAGTTAAAATGAGTTACAAAACAACCCATTGGTATACTTACAAACGTGATTATAATATTGAAAATGTGAAAAAATTCAGTAATTGC
>DWGJ01003808.1:0-12678 GCA_018246895.1 Aspitha aspitha aspitha | reverse complement strand
TTTTCGCGATAAAAAGTAGCCTATGTCCGTTCTCAAGGTCCAGTCTATAGCTGTACCAAATTTCATTAAAATCGGTTGAGCGGTTTAGGCGTGAAAGTCGACCAGACAGACAGACAGACAGACAGACAGTTACAATCGCATTTATAATATTAGTAGGGATTAGTACAATTCTAAATGTTATTCACATACATGTACGTATCCAGAACACAGAGTATCCTCGTACATTGCGATACAAATTTGTCGCAAACCTAACGCACTATCTGGAATTATAATGAAAGTCCTGATTTGCGAGTTTGTGGCGACAGAGTTATTCCCAAATGGAATCAGGAAGAGTGCAGTACTCCGTGGACCGAATAGCAAATACGCATACGTTACTGATTTTATTCTGACGTAGAACGTGGCACGACCCGGTACCGCTATATTGGAATGATTTATCCATATAAAAATTCGATAACATTCAATATATAATTTTTTTTAGGTTTCCTTTTAATAAAAAATGAAGCATGAAATTTGTAAAACTAGTACAATATTATAATTACATAAATATGACGTACCTGTTCCTTATTCCTATATCGATGTAACCCATGTTAATATAAATAATGATTTACAAAACCATTAGCTTCCATGGAAGCTATTCCATCCTTGTCGAAATCTCCCTGAAAACTGCTTAAGTTTAATACCTCAACTTGCTACGTTGTATTATTGTATGCTCTAAATACATAACGCTGACATAACAATAAAAGTCGTAGGACTTTGCAAATTCACACCGCTTAAATCTAAAATTACAAAGTCAATCTGAAACCGTATTTGGGCCGGACGAATGCATCGACTACGGCCGCCTCAATATAAATGTAAATACAGAGGCACGGTTGAAATATGACAGTTATAATTGCTTTATTGTACTTGGGAGTTGCGATTCTGACTCCGGCGTATGATAATTTTGACAAGTATTTGTAATATATGTAAATGCTTAATGAGTCACATCCTTTAAATTGATGTTCTAAATTGAGATATCTTGTATATTTCCTGGCAATGTCAGTGTCACAACATTGATTTTTACAATTTATAAACCAACTGACAATTTTACAACAATCAGTAATATCACGTATTGTAGAATACCGGCATTTTGACCTCGAGAAACATCCTACTCTCTGTGATATTGTTACAAGGTGTTCTGAAACTAGACGCATTAAATAGACTGTATATAAAATAGCCGCTCATAAATATTCACAAGTTAGTAGAGATGGCTCATTTAGTAACTGGCCCTCTTTTTTGCGATATCGGGTAATACGCTAGGGGCTCTCCGATTCAACTTGTTAGAAAAATCGATGTTGCGTTAATGGACCGGGGTTTTATTAATTACAAGAAAACTTGGAATAGTCCCCAGCTAGAAGAGACTAATGCATATTCACATCTACGGAATTGTTTTATGACTTAGGTTAGGCTTAAGGTTACTTAAGGTGATTGTGAGATTTAATTCATAAAGTTCAGCAACTATAGTTTCAGGTACCGTTGAATCATATTTGCAGTAACATTTAATGTAGAAATATACACAAATATATTCATAAATCATAAACTAAAGTATTGTAGGTATTATTACTTTAGGTTTGCCAGCATTGTTTTTGAGGAAAAATTTAATCATTTTTAGTAAATAAAGAAATAAATCATTTGCCAAAGAATTTCAATCATTTATGCAATTATGTATAACGGATTCTAAAATTATTATTTTTTATATTACCGCTTATCACCTCTGTCTCGGTTTCGAATTCAACTCGTCTCGGTTGCGAATGTCGAATCTTAATTGTTTTTCCATGCGCTTAGAAAACGATACACATCTATTGTCTATGAGTACCTATGAGTATACAATTCTGGCAATCAGTCGCGGCGTTCCCGGATAATGAATCCCGGAGGAACGATCCCGGACGTTGCAACAATCGTGACCTAACTCTCGATCTATTCCCAATACGTTAAATTGTACAATGTTTGATACATTGTACATATTATGCCGATTTACAGACGAGGACCAAAAACGCACAATAGAATAATTAGCTGATTTTACTCCTGGATTTGTCATATTTCACCTGTCTTGTCATATTTAAAATAATCCTAACATAAGGAGGTATTAGACAAGCAAAGCCTTTCAACGTGATTGTGAATGTCAAGGTTCTGTTATCTTTGGCAATACTATTTTATCATAGCACTGTTGGACAGTGTGGTAAGGTTAAGGTAGGTGTCTGTTATGCTGACCAGGTGCGATGAACTCGAAGGCGTGCAAGTTGTTATTTACTTAAATCTTCTGTCAAAAGTAGTTTTGTAAGACGTATAGTTGATTTAACAAGTGAGCTAGTTTATGATTTTTACGATATTGACTTTTAAATCTCACAAAATGTTGAAACGACTTGCATGATAATACTTACAGACTTGCAGTATTTATAAAATGCAACGGAGTCCGTTAATACTCGCGCTTTCATAGCCGATATGAAATAAACACTTGCTCGTCCAATTATCATAAACTATTGCTGCGCAATAATAGCTTATAAGTCATAACTCGCATAATCAGGTCTCTTTTGTTATAACAAATAATGATTGTGATATCGAGGGGCGTGTTATTGTGAAGGATAATTTATCCAGCGCAGCGGGTGATTCTTCGCGGAACAAATTGCGTAGCATGTGGCATTTGGCACACTCGCATGTAATCGATAGGCTTGTTTTCAAAAAATGTGTGCCATTAAGTTGTTTTGTTTTTCGGATTTGTATGATATGCAGTTAGTTGCAGCATTTGATTTACGTGTCAGGTTTATCACATAAATGATACTGACACGTTCAGGTGTCAGTTTCATTGATTTCAATTCAGAACGGAAATGAAACTGAATGTTAATTCAGTCGGCTAGTTTATCCCACTTAAGAAGAATCTTAGATGCACGAGTTAGTGACTATCATATTGGTTTGGATTTCTTAAGCTACCTTACATGTTTCCTCTAATATAAGACAATTGTCCTGTTGTGGAAAAGAGTAGAACTGTAGTTTCCTGTCGGATAGTTGTTAGCAGTCCATGTCCAGTATTATTAAATATTACAGAATGTTTTTCTTAGTCATGTCTTTTAACATAATTTTCTATCGTTCGTAGTATTTAAATTATTCATAAGCTTAAAAATAACCATCTACTATGCAGCATAAGTAGCTAACTCAATGAGAGCGTATAATGGAATTTATCAAAAATCGAAGGGGTGTGTCGTTGCATCATCCCCTAATTTGGTTTTTATTTTATTTCAACCCCAAGTGAGGGCAGTGTGTGGAATTAGTCTTACCATATGCGCTCCTACTTGTGTTACACTTGGCATCGACTGTTCACTTATGGTAAATGCGTTATAGCGGCAGTATCAGCTGTTGTAAAATGTAAAAACAAATGTTCAATTATAAATTACACGAGTATAAGTAGAACTTTACTTTTTACGAATCATGACTGCAAATATGTTTAGTATTAATAATTTCTTCATAAATAGATAAATATATAAAGTGTTAAATATGGCAGTATATTGATGAACGTTACATCAATTACTGTTCCAAAAGTAATATTTGTATTTTAAGGCACTTTCAAAAAACCAAGCGTGAACTCAAATGTAAGCACATTACATTGCCTAAATACTTATTTAATATAATATATTTTCTGTTCAAACTTCATGAGTTTATAATATTCCCATGATACGAGTATATTTATTTACACCTATGAAGAATCTTATTTAAATAGTTAGTTACGAGTATTTAGTTAGTTATATATCATGAAAATTGTCATGGCAACATTAGTATACATTCATGTACTGCTCCAGCGGGTGTAACGCAAAAATATTAGGGTGTACTCCAATGACGTAATCCGAGTATAGTACATGTGCGTGCGGCTTTAAATTCAGATGTAATAGCGATTACCCGCACGCCACCCATCAGCAGCGGAGATGCTCTCTAGCGGTACGCACATACATTTAATCGATTTATTCCAAAAAATACGACAATCAATACCTATGCACCTACCTATTTACGAAATGCTACTTATACATATCTACATATCAGAAAATTACTAATTGGCACCATTGGCACTTTTATAAAATATTATCCATGTTATCGATCTGTTAGCTTCATTTGTTATCTTATCTATATCTATTATGTCTATCATTTAACACACGCCGCGTTAAATAATAATCAGTATTTGCCTTTTCTGAAAATTTACTTAGGTGTGTATATTTTAGCTTTTATTGTAATATGTTTATTACTACAATATTATGATAAATTATTACTGCCTTCGTTGCCAGTATACCTTTCATCGACTTGTTTGTTTAGCTCTCTATAAAACTTGTAATACTTTTTTATCGTCATTAATTTTAATACATGTATTTTCCTAAAATTATAAAATAACTGTCACACCATTAAAAATCGTATAAAGATGATTTAGTCCATTTTTATAAACCCTTAAAACTGTAGCGAGATTGAATCTGTATCAAGAATTTCTAAAGAACACCCATTAAGTATGCCATTAAACGATCTATAAGGAAACACAATAGGGTATGCAAAAAATATCCTTATCTAGCAACCATTACTTACATGACATCATTTTAACTTCTAAAGGAGAACACATGTTATCTGAGGCACTTGATCACCGTACAACGCATTAAAGTCAAGAGACGTGTTTAATCTATAATGCGCCTTATCGCAATATTTTCCATTTCCGGGGTAAAGCCGGGAACGTCGGCGGGACAGCGCCAAGGGAAATAAGGAAGGCTGAGTTTCACTTTGTTGTTTTTTTTCCGCGCCGGGAAAATTTTTCGCAGTCTCTTCGTTTACACTTACAGCAGTTACCGGTGTTGCTCGATTGTTACCTGCATTCGCGCTCCTCTGAATTAAATATATCACGGGCAAAGGGTGAAATGTCTGGATTTGCATTTCGTTTGCAACAATGAGTCCGGATTGGAGTTTGTTCTCTATGTTTAAGTTGGATTTGAAAATCAAGAAAAAGTGCCCCAGCACGCTTTGTAAATTGCACTCCGTTACTGCTAAATAATTTAGGCTTTCATTTGTTATTCCTTTGTGTGCAGTTTTTTATATGTACCATGCTTATCACACTAATAATATATAACGAATACTAACTTTAGTCACTTATGCAAAAGACGATATTGCTTTGGTTCTGATAACCAGGTTCCGATCAGGACAGAATTACAGTGACATAGAGAGCAATACTCGTATGGAGAATTTCTGAATAGGTAGATGATTACCGTACATACTATAATTAATTGTGAAATATATTATGTTATGGGATTTATGTTGTTGATGCTAAAACGTACTTATGTTTAAAATTTTGTTAGAATTTGTATTGCTTTTAAGAATTTTATTTTCTATAAAACGTAATATTTTACGTAATATTAAAATATTTGTGTAGTCGATAGCACTCAGATATCGGTGTCGGTAATTAGTTAATGTTCTCGCTCATCTTGCGTAATTTATTGAGACGGAGCACCTCCTCCGGTAATAGATCCCCCCCAGGATCCAGCTCTCGGGAATTGTCGGCGAAAAACTCAACCAAAATATTAATGCACCTACTATGGTAAGTATTGATGCTGAAGTATAGTTGGACTTTTTAATGATGAACATCTTGTAAAACGTTATGTACAATAAAGGGATATTGAGAACTATCTAACGAGAGTATTTTTCTTACATACATACAATATGTTGTAGGTTCAGTGCACCGTTGCGTAAACGAATATGCTTAGTCTACATTTGATATTGCATAACCTTTGTAACTTAAAATAGGTGAAATAAATATCTATTAGTGTGAATTTAAAAAATAAACAAATAATTACAAAAATAAATTAAGATGTTCGATAGTATTGTCACTTTTTTAGTTAATGGCTACATAAGTGTAATAAACACAGATACTGTAATATTTGTCGTGTAAAATACTGTAATACCATTTTATTCTTAGTGTAATCGATTACGTAATACTAACTTGAATTTCGAAGTTTTTGATGAAGGAAGATTTTTTATCGATAATTTAAAACGATATCTTTCAAGTACCAAGACGTCTGAATCGTACTAATTAACACTGCGACTTCAATAGTCTCGCGGCGTATTAATCAGCGATTGTTCTCTCCTCCGGTGAAAAATTGTCGCCGTCAGAGGCGGCGGCTGAACTCGATGATGCATCGCCTCGCTGAGTTTTGCAACAATTTCCTGCTTTTATAACATTTGGCTTGATGCCAAAAATAAAATTTTATTCAGTCATCTCTTCGATCATACTTTTCTTGTACACTTAATCAGTAAATATCTTGATAGATATCTCAATAATTATAACTGTTTACCTGTTTTTTTTATATACTTTAGCCCAGCATACAAGCAGACGAGCAACCTGATGGTCACGTCACCGTCTCCTATGGCCACTTGCAACATCCGAGGAGTCTCCAGTACGCTGCTATTTGTTTTTGTTTGTTTGCTTTGCTATTTGTTAGCAATTTACATCCTTCATCTGATGCATCCACTTGTGAAAGAGTGGTCGTATTTTGTTTCGGTCTCGTGACACGCAGTACGATTCAACCTATATTTCTTTTAAGTGTGCTTCGTTTATGTATTCATTAAAATGGTTTTCTACTGTCAATAAAATCAGAGCATATCATACATAGGTCCGCCAAGAGAATTACACAGCCACTGTTTTTAAAGGTACCTAATAATTTTATTCAGGAGTTTTAGCGACTACGTTATTACAGGCGATTTTTGCTCCCTTTTGCAATTGTATTTAAATATATGATCAAGTCGTTAAGGAAACATTTAATAAACAAATAGATGAATTTATTTTAGTTATTTGCTTTTCTTAAGTAGCTGTTTGAAGGACAGACAAAATATCATACCGAATAGATAGCAAACACTTAACTTCATAAAAACTTCCACATCATTTCTTGCGCCATACTATACCACCATAGCACGGAAAGCCATACTTTCTCCCATAATAACTTCACATCTCGGTTCGCGCGCCGTGATTGGCTTAATCCCCACGGGGCCAGAACTTCGTCAGCAAATGAGCAGTGAGCTAACACGATAATAATTTATAAGACAACCGGTATTATTTATTGCCAGCACCATCATAATATCTGATGAATTTTTGTTCCATCAGGTAAGTCAGGAACCATAAAGGTGGATTGCAATCGCGTGATGAAAATATTGTAGGCTGCAAATAAAATACGAGAAATGTCCGCATAGGAACTTTGATAACTTTATTTCGCGAAGAAGAAATCACATTTAGTAAGAAAGTATAACGTATGTACCTAGCTAACTATTATTTATTTTGATATGTTATAAAAACAGGACCTATACTAAATGGTTTTTCAAGTATGATATTACGCAAAAAGAAATCGAATTTTTTGTACACTTATATCAGAACACCAAAATGCTAATTACTTTGTACCTTCAATAACTTCTATAGATATGAATATAGTTATTTGTATAAAAAGGGTTATTTCATTTTAATTATATAGGATATAAAGAGCTTGGATATTTTAAAAACGTACGTATATACCTACATCAATAGTTAAACCGCGAAGCTTCGTAACATTTACATTGTGGCTGAGAAAAACATATCACTCCCCTTGCTAGTACGTTACGGAAATAAATAAGTACGGAGCACGGTGAAGAAGATATATGGTGTGGCGAGGGAATACAATTCTGGATAGCAAAGGTCTTTCCCGTTAGTATAAATGTAAGTAAATTTGAATAAAACATACCCAGATCGGCCGACCGCGGGCTTCGCTTTGTTTTAATAAAACCAACCGTTGCCCACATGTTTTCAGGGAAACAGCAAATAAGCCTGTAAAGCACCTTTCGTGCGTGTTTCTTCTGGTTCATGCAATAAGTACTTTTAAAAAAATACAGTAATCGTACCACGTATTAAGTATCTTTATTGAAACAATTACACTTTTTTCTCTTTTTTGGCATTTATATGAAATGGAAATTGTAACAGTCGTATTATATGTTTAGTTATTTACTATATGTCATAAAAGTTGAGTAATTTGAGGTTCAAAAAATTTAAAATTAATCTATTTAATTACTTTCAGTAATTATAAATAGGCTCGTGACTAAAAGCCATCGAGACACACATTAGATTGAGAGATTACACACTTTGTTTTCGCCAGTAGGTACCTACTAGAAGGTCCATATAATGTAACGTTGACACACAAAGCTGTCTAACAAAAAAAAATTGAAAACAAGTTAAATGAGACGGCAAAATAATTTAAAATCGCGTCAACCGACGGTCCATGTTTGTCTTTTTTAATAATAACAAAAAATAAATAAATATGTAAGATACAATACAAAAAATTGTTGTAGTTTGACTTTCAATTAATATAATGGGCCCGTAGGTATAAGCAGCAAGGAATAGTAAGGAAGCAGGAGCAGGTAGGTGTCAAAAAATGTAGCTTAATTTGCCGACGTTATTCGCTTAGGTGTATAATACATGCGGCAGACAGTAATATTTAAAAAGGAAGGGTTAAGTACATTCGGTTGTAACCCGTCGCGAGACAACAATCTACTTAACTTTCCTGTAATTAAAACCATTTATTTGTCTTATAATTAATACTATTCCATCGTACACGTATAATGGGAGTGTCTTATATAATAGATATCATTCAATGCAGTTTAGATGTGGTATGCTTTTAGTAGATCTATAATACACAATGTATAAGTTTTTCACAGATAGAATTGTTTTTCAAAATTAGTTCTCAGAAGAAACAACATATTAGTGCTTAGTTATGTGTTTAATTAAAGATGGCAGTACAGTCTGGTAGAGCTATTAAAAGCTATTTAAAAGTAAAATGTAGTAATAGGCCTACTAGTGAAAGCCTTGAAATATTAAATTTCAGGTTAGTGGTAGCTTTTGAGGTGCTTTAAATAAACACTTTAGGATTATTAGCAGAAGGTTGGTTAGTTGCTGGATTTTGTTCTAGTTTCTGATGCTATTTAAAATAATGAAACAGGGGATGCCACCCCAGTAGCTTACCAAAGGGGAACTTTAAAAATCAGAAAAAACCCAAAACGATATTAAAACAAATGTCATATGCTTATGGGATTTTCGTGTTATGTTAATGCGGTACCGCCATATATGCGACTGATGACAATATTCGCATGCATGTTAGAGACATGATGGTATCGGGTGTTTATTAACATTTACAAATTTCATATAACAATGAGAGCCGAAGAAAACGTGTTCAATAAATAACAGTCAATCATTTATGCACTGTCTGTCTGTCCGAATGTGAGATTAAGATCAAGTCAAGAATGTCTCTAATAGATGAGCTTGTATTGATTTTGATGAAACTGGAAGAGGCGAAAGATTTTTCAGGATCGTATACGTGTAAATACTTAGACTCTGTCTACCCCTATGAGAAATAGCTGTGATTGTGCAATGATTGTCCTTTATAATGCCAAAGACAATAACACGTGAATTATCCTAAACTGGTGGACAATTAGTCTCCAATCACGGCAAAACATCACAATAGGCAGCAAACCGAATTACGGCAAGCGGCCGCTGAGCTGCGACGCAGCCGCGCTAAACGCTAAACTGATCAGACATAATTTGCGACCCATTAGAATAATGCTCCCCAGTCCGTGATGTATGCACGACGTGTGAGGATTTCGGACGTCCATGGATTGGCTGTTTACGTTAAAAAAATTCAGCTCTTATTATAATCATAAGGTTATAAGTCCACCACGCTTGTCATATGCAGATTGCCAGAATTCAGAGACTATTGCGGAGAAGTCTAACGGGCACCTTTCAATACAATGTTTAACGTTATTTCAGTCTTGTAGTAGCGAGAATCAATTTCATTCGTTTATGTTTTTTAAATAATAATCATAATCCTTTTTTTATTCTAACATTTTGCCAGTCGAAGAACTTCTTGCGGAGAAAACCAATAAATAAGGATTCAATTTTAATACTACCGTGTTTGTCAGAACCACGTATTGTCTCCATGGTTCTCTCTGTTGCTTAATAAATGTTTGGGGATGCGTTTGTCTAGCGGCGGGATGTCAATGTCGCCAATGTCGACTAGTGCGTCTATTTATGTGTGCGTCTACTAACGTGTTCATTTTGTATCATTTTAAGTTTTCTATGCTATTAGAATATGTATAGTACTAGAACTGTTTACTCACCTGAGACATCTTTGTTTTAACAGTCTATTATTCGTATTAAAAATGAAATGTTTCGGACAAAAAAATATATTAATTTGAAGCAATCCTTCAAATGTGTGTTTTCATTAATTTTTATTCGTTAATGTTAAATTTAAAATATGGATCACATTTCAATTATTTACTAACCATTAAATATAATATTATAGTTAACCATACTAATAATTAGATACTTGTGTTTCAACTATGATCATATTAATGCCATTATTTTGTGCCAACCCTAAAGAGGTGCTTTGATATGCATGCATGAACTATTGATGTATGTCACTGTCGGACCCGTCATGCAGTGTGACTGCGAGACCATTGTCCAACGTAATCCTATTATAACTGCTTGTTCTGATTACTTCACTTCGCTCTATATCTACATATTATCTAGATACTAAAAAATACCGATATCCTAGTAGACACAAACTTTTACATTACGATATTGTCCGATTTCTTTGAGATACATCTGTATCTGATACTTTGAATTTAAAAGCTTTATATTTTTCTTTTTCTGATTCTTATGATACCTGATTAATCTAGCGGCATAAAATAAAGCTATTTAACCCTTTGTATATGGAATTATACTTACCAAGTGCTGTATTCAAATAAAACCTTGGGTTAAGTAAAGACCCTGTACTATCGTTATGGTGTATATATTAATATGTATATATATAGCTAACTTTATATGCAGACATACAACACACAGTTTCTTTTGTCGCACAAATATTTGAGCTGGGAATAGAATCCACAGCCGGTTCAGCAGTCAGGTTCGTTGACCTCTTAAGGAACAGTCCAGTCCATATTCCTTAATCCGTTATCTTAAAAAATGTATACTGAACAATTAGGCGACATAACTTGGCAAGTTGTAGCAGTGTCTAGTGTCTATTAATAGATATGAATCGAGCGTTAATTTGCCGAGGCGTGTCCGAGTGCCCCATTGGGACCCGGAATAAGACATCGTCACTACATTAATTGTCCACATGGACGCTATACTATTGCGGGCAGTGCGTGTATTTCATGGGTGTCTATCGCAAATATAAACTTTTAATTAGACGGGCACAGAAGTCTTCTTTATCCGTTATTTCAATAATACCCTGGTTTAAACACAACCTTCTGTAAGTCTGGCATGTTTCGAAACTACCTACTTACCTTATCTACCTATTTTTAGAACTTCGGCTTTTTGACTACTTATACGCGACATTTTAAGCATTTATATCATCAAGTTCTTGACCAACTAGAATCATTTTAGTTGCGAGGAACCATTACTATATTTAACTTTCCTTTCCGTTACGTTTGTAGAGTTCACTGAATTGGTTTTTAAAGCTCAAAGGGAGGCTCTTGTGCATGTTTAGTAACCATTTGATAATCATAGGGTTATATTTTATTATATTATATGTCCATTGACGATGATAACGTACAAGCTGAGCGGTCAGCCGGTAACTTGTGTTTACACAAAATTTTCATGAGACGAGCAAATATAATATGTAAATGTATGTAGACATATATATTCAAAGTTACAATCGTTTAGGTAGCAAACCATACCTTGGCATTAGAACGTTTACATGTCAGGAGTACCCAACATAACCCTTGTCAATCTTCGGCTAATTTATGCCCGCGTTTGTTTGACCAAAAAACGTTTAAATGCGCCGATTTACGGCCCCTGTCCAAACTTTTTCCGACATATTGCCTTTCTTGCCTTGTTTTTAGGAAGGGTCTAAACTTGTTTTCGAAACTTTCCTTTTACACAGCGGAGTGTCATGAAATTGTTATGCCCTATATTAAATTTAAATGTTGTTCAGCACAATTATAAATTTGTGGTTTTGATTTCAACCTTTTACTCTTAGGGTTCAAAGCCTCGTTTATGATCCTTAAAATTCGTCCCGTAAAACGTATGAAGTCTGTCGAATACCTCATATTGCAAATTATTCGGTTACGCTTCGCAACCTAATAGAAGACGTGTGTCCAGCAGCAATCATAAAGACGATGATGTATGTAGATAAGAAACCCTAATAAAGGTCAATGTAAAGAACATCACGCTTAATCTCTCGTATTGCTCCCGATCCAACGACGCTACACAACCACTGGTTCCTCGATATATTCAAACTGCCATACAAACAAGCCTACTATCTATGAAGGCGGCGCAATTAACATGATACGTTTAATTACCCGCGCATAAATTGTGCGTCGTGTTCAGTGTGTACCGCGAGGTGACCGGGACTAATAAGCCGCTGCATCGTGATGAAGGCGGCTTGTGAAATAAAATAAATAAATAACTGGGGACAATTCCACACACGGCTGTCCGATCCCAAGTTAGACAATTTAATGGCTGTGTTATGGTAACCGGACAGCTGATAAACACACATATATACGATATAGTACTCATATAGATATTTTTATTAAGCCCAGACACAGAACAAACAAATGTGCTCATCACACAAATGTTTGTCCTGGGTGGGAATCGAACCCACGAGCTCCGGT
>DWGJ01003807.1:0-12680 GCA_018246895.1 Aspitha aspitha aspitha | reverse complement strand
GTAAGACTCACATTCATAACGGAAAAACGGGCATAATGGCGCGCAAAAATGTCGTTTTGTGATTGGTTATTTTCTACCTTTCGATTTATTTTGTTTAATTTTCGAATGGCTGCACTGTAAAATGTGGATTTTGGATTGTGCGAGTATTCATGAAAAGCAGCGAAATGTTTGTATGTGTCTAATTCAATTTTTTTAAAGTACCATTCGTCTCTTCGCAATATTCTTTTCTCTAGTTTCATCAAACATTTTTGCCATCAATGCCAGTATCAATCGTTACGTTTTCTCGGGCAGATGTAACAATACTTTGAGCCACTAAAACGTTACTAGCAACATTGACTGTGATCCCGCGTTCAACGCCATTCGAACCCGCGACCGTGCTCGCACCACTAATCGCGCGGGTGTTTAAGCAAATTGCTTTCGCATTGCTAACGCCGCCCACGCGAGCGGGCGTGCGCCGGGCGCGGTTCTAACCGCTTAGGTACTCTTGCTTTGTATCGTACATCGTTTGGTGTTATTACATTGACATTTTGTCACGAACCAAGTCATACAAACTTTCATCCCTCATTTCAACCCCGTCAACCACTTTTTCGCGATAAAAGGTAGCCTACATCCATTCCCAAGTCCAAGTCTATATCTGTACCAAATTTCATTGAAATAGGTTCAGTGGTTTAGGCGTTAAAACGTTGCAGACACACGTAGAGTTAATTTCGCATTTATAATATTAGTAGGGATGTATGCTATTTAAAACAAAAAGTAAAGAAGCCTTTCTCTTAGCATGGCTGCATGTACAACGAAGTAACAGTTCATAGGTAACGGATAATAAATGTAAGCTAGAACAAATTTTTGAAAAGGACTGAACTGGGTTTATGGAACACACTTCTATTTTTCTCGAGGTCACACATGTTTTTCATTAATTTCAAGTGTGCCGTTTCTAATGATTTTTGCACATTAGGTAGGTGAGGCATGAAATAATACTTATTTTAAATAATCCTACATCGATGTCAGAGGATAATAACAATTTGTTACAATTTCCAATTACATCAAATTTATTCGAAAACATAATTAAGATAGGTATGCAGATTTACCTATTCCAACTATTATGGTTATCCGTGTACGCTAGCAGCGATTTTGAATAGTATCGTCATCCATTATTATGTACGTGATAAACAATAGTAGGTTAATGATCGCAATTTGACCGAATGGCGACGCCGAATCATTCAACCGAAACAAATTAGCGCGACGACAGGCCTCCGTCGCAGGGCCCGCCGAAACTTTAGCCTGAGCCGAATACAGTTACCCAAGTCGTGATGGACAAAGTCAATTTATAAAGTCGATGTCCTGCCACTTTGTTTGCCAGTCTCGGATGTACCGCGACGCCGCACCATTCAAAACGTAGCCACCGGCACCGGCGTGACGCGCCCGCTTCCAAATATTTTCGAAATAAAATCCCGAATTTTTCAATCGCCCTTCGTTAAAATTCAACGCGCGCATAGCGTCCTAGGCCGTCCGACGCGACACGCCACTGACACATTTCTGCGGTTTCGCGCGCCTATTGAATTTAGAACAGTTTTTGTTTTTCTTTCGAATCCGTGCTTTCTGTATTATTGTGCCAGGTACACGTGCACGCTAATTGGGAAACTGGAATTTTCATAAGGACGTCAAATTTTCTCTTCATATGTTTGAGGTGAGTTAAGAATTTAAGTCAAAGAAAATCTGTTTTAAATAAATAAAGTATTCAAACTATTGATCGATTGAATTTACTAAAACATTTTGTGTATAATTCGAGCCACAAATTAAATATTGGCTGAGTGTACTTTCGGAATTTTTATGAATTAAACAAAGTAATAATTTGCCCATAACAAAGCACGCGATCAGAACTGGACATTTAATTTTAAAACTTGGTAGGAGTTCCAATATCGTAAAGCTGTCCTTAATTTAAATGCTAGGTTGCTGTATTTTTTAAAACGTGAATCAAATTTATTTGAGACATCGCAGTGAATATTCTGTAATTTCCATATTAGCAAGTTATAAAATTTTAGTACATTCGAAGCATATTCATTTTGTATTTTGCCCAATAACATATATCTAATGATATTTAAATTTTAAAATTCATATTTTGTTTACGAACGCTTACAATTTGAATTAATTAACAAGCTTTTGTCGGAGACAAAAATTGTATTGCTTGATATAATGCCAATTAAGCGAACACAGTGATTGGTCGTTCAAACGTCAACAATTTGTTCTTTGATTATTTTCAATTTGGTATTTCGCGTTATTTATGATATAATTAATGTTCATATACTTTTTTTTTTATTTTCCAACCGTTCACAACAGCAATACGTCCAATGAACATTAATCATACCTGGCAACACAACCTTGAGTCTTAACAAAACGTGTAAAAGTCTATAATCGAATATAGATTTCTTAGACGCGATACATTTGCGTAGTGTGCAACAGCATTAAAAATCCTCGGACCCTCTTGAAGCTAATGAACCAAACAAAAACACAGTGTTTTAACAATCCCGAACCGGTAACACTACAGCGGCTGACATTTCCAATTAAAAAAAGATGATCTGCTATTTGGTCTTTCTTGCCGTGATATCACTATGTGGCGACATTACGCGTAAAGGAACCGTCACACATTCGATACTGGGGAATGTTTTTTTTGAACCTGAATACCCGTTGACAGCCAGTACCTACAACAAACAGTTGCACAGCACATCTAGTTGACTATATTTATAGATTTTATAAATCGGGACTTAACTTGCAAATGTTGCTGCTTGGCGGCGAACAGGCATCGAAAACTAGAATTTATTCAATTATCCGATTTTTTACGATATTTTTTGAAGAAGCTATTTTCTTCTTCATCAACATTTCTTTATGGTTCTTATTCATATCAAGTGATGATTAAGTTTAAAAATAAAAGACTGATGATGATGATACGAACCCCAGACCTGAGGAGTGGCAGCTGAAATGAAAAACAATATATCGTTGGTTAATAGTTACGTTACTGTTACACGCTGATACATTTTGAAATGTTTTAAATTCTTATGAAATAATATTAATCGCCCGTCACTCACTCACTCGCTGTCAGACAAGTGAGATGTTATTATAATGTAAATTGGTATATCTTCGTTTGTCGTTTGGGGAGAATATAATGTCTTAGCTTCTCAACCTTATAGTTGAGGTCGAAAGACATTTTTATGGGATTTTCCTATTGCAATATGTTGTCTGTTACCAAGACTGTCCACGACTACAAATTGGTTTTGAGTAAATGCGTGCTGTACTGAGGCCAATTGTTGAGTACATAGCGGTTTGAATAGGCTATATTTGCAGTGGATAACCTTACTGAGCTAAAGGGTGTCGGTTTGATTCAAATTTAGTACAAATATTTGAAACAGCAGGTTTAAACAGCGGTGCGCGTCTAGTTCGATGTAATATTTTTTCGTAATATTACATTTGAATAACCATATCGCCTATACTAACACTAATACCTTTATAATACCTACTCTTGATACCTTATTCTTGATATGTATTGCAATATTTACAATAGAGCATTCCAAGAATGACGCAAGTTTATGTTTATGGATATGTAGAACAGGGAAAAAACGGAATACAATTTTACTGTGAGACTGGATTGTACGAACTTCATTTTACCTACATAAATAGGCATAGACAATAAAGAGACTTTTTATAGTTTTGATCGATTGTTAATCGATATTCTTTTTTTTATGCAGCAGCTGTGGACGAGCATTAGTGTTGCCGATGAAAAAAATTCGAAATATAAAATAACAGTGGAAAAAAATTTCCTAACGTACAAATTCATAAAATTTCACAGCTTATATTTGGTGCGGGAGTTTTTAGTTAATTGAAATTTTCCTCGACCGCCTTGTTGGTGCAGTGTTTAATGAACTACTATTGAACTATACTATACAAACTATTGAATCGGAGGTAGAGGGTTCGTTTCCCACGGAGGACATATATTTGTGTGAAAAGCATGAATATTTAGTCTGTGTAAAATTATCTATAAAAGTGTGTATTTAAAATGTATAAAAGCAGGTTATCAGCTGTATGATTACCATACTAGAGGCTTTGCTTATTTTGATGACCTTGTGTGAAGTCCCAATATATGTATGTATTTCTTAGCGATCTTAGACATTATCTGTACATATAAATAAAATTTAAGTGTGTGTCTGTGATTTCAGAATAAGGGGGAATTATAAAGTAGTACTTAAAGTTATTTACAGAATACAAACAGACTTATTATATTATTTATTTTCGTCTGTTTGTTTTTCTGTTTGTCTGGGCTAATCTTTGGAACTGCTGAACTGATTTTAATGAGACTTTTGCTGAACGATAGAGGTTGTAGGGACGGCAACATCTAGTCTCTTTTTAACCCAAAACTCGAACAGGGTCGGCATCTACGCAGATAGCATTGCGGGGTCCAACTTGTTTTAAATAAATTCGTGTAGGGCTTATATTATTATTATAACGAAATATTTTTATTGAATAAATCTTTGATTTTTATTGTTACGATCGTTTCGGTCGACTACAAAATTTCCGATAAATATTCATACAATCTTAAATCTCCATTTTGCCGCCATTTTCCGGACATTGATCTTTGGAAATATACTATTATTTAATCGCTAACTATGAACAATACTATCGCTGTTACTCGGTCATCAACACGGGTACTCGTAAATCGATTGTTCCGCAATTATCCCATTAAACTTGTTTTTTTACTCTTGAGAATCGAATAGAATCGAATAGAAATAAATAAGTATATGATCCATGATTTAGCACGCGAAATACAGGACGTTTTCTAATAGATGACAAAAATGTTTACGTTTTACGTAAGTGCCTATTACTGAGATTAGTGAGATAGTGAGTAAGCTAGTTAGATGAAGTGTCTAAAATAATTTAATAACAATACAGCAAACTGCTGTAAGGTTCAGTTTTTGACAATATAAACAAAACCTTATTGGTGACAGGTGACAAGTTTTCCTATTTTCAAGGTTATATTCTAGGCTAAAAACAAAACCCATGTAAAATCTAAGAGAAAATCATACTTATAACGAATTGTCGTATTTATAAAATATAATGCACAATTTGTACTACCTTCAGAGTTTACATTCTTTAGCGAATGCCATTTACAGTAAATTTACATGAAACAAAGACTGTCCCGTATAATACAGAGCGGCTGGCAGCCTTGTGTGCAAATGTAGTGTTTTAAAGGTTAACGACACCACATCAATAAACATTGGAACAAGCCATAAGTGGCTTATATTGTTATTATCCTTAAGAAACTAGTCGGTGTTTATTGGCTTTTAGAAAAAAAAACTAAATTTATCTATGACGTTTATTTTAATTTCTATCTTGTAAAAATAAGTTTATCTGTGCGACGGCGCTTTTAAGTTTTATTAACAACATTATTATTGTATTGTACTCTTTGAATATAAGTACTAAAATTAATATTGTTAACGTTGATAGCTCAGTGGAGTTTTATTAATAAGAAGAGTTAAGAGTTTTTAAAGAACGCCCCATTAATATAAAGATTATTCTAGACTTACTCACTGCTAACCCTGATGTTTTTTAAATGTCAACTGTCATACACTATTGCCATAATCGAAAAAAAAATCACAACGATGAACCTCCACGTAACGAATACATAACGATGTGCGAATGTAAACATTTTACGAGTGCATGTTGGATTAATGAAGCGACTGTTTTATGATCATGTCAATACAATACACCAGCTACGTATTGATACAAGGAGTAATGAGGATTTATGACTGTATGCCTACATACGTTCGCGTATTAAAAACAATAACAACTGCAGATTAAAAAAATCCAATTAAGTAATACATTTTTGACATGAATCGAAAGAGATTCATTAAAAACAACAGGGATAAACATCTCTTCGCATTGTTTTGTGCATACCAGTTTAAATATAAAATTTCTAGATTAACAATAGCTGAAATTCTTATCACTTACCTATACTTAAATATACTCGTAATTACTAGTTACTTTACAAAGATAATTGTGTTAATGGCGATATCAACAACATAAATGTTACAATGTCTTTAAGTCAAATGAAACTAAAATGAAATTATATGTATTTTCTAGCGCCCTGGTAGAAATGATTGCATTTCGTAAACGGCTTTTGAATAAGACGATTCAAGGGTCATTACGATAACATTTTATCATATATAACATCGGAGATCGAAGGAAAACTGTAATTAAGAACAATATCAATAAGTATTTCTGTCGCATTCATCTGAATAATGGTCGCAAGGAACGCCTCCTCACCAAATAACTTTAAAAGGCTTTTATAAAAGCAATGCACTATATTTAGCGTGTCGAATTTGTGCCGCAAATAACGTTAATTGTCTTTACCGTGTGGGGTGATGTCAGTGTGAAGGTGCTTATTGTATCAATTTGTCATGAGAATTAATAACTAGGATTCCTTTTAAAGGGAATACTAAAAATTAACAGTGTTTCTAAAAAGCTGAGTTCTTCACAGTTATCGTGTTTGTCATAAATTGACATTTAAATAGCACATTAGAATCACAAAATTGGGTTAACAAACAATTTATGATCAACAGCGCTAGTGTTTGATGAAGTTTTCCGAAAGCTTTTAAACATATATTAGCCTGTTATAAGGATACTATGTAGTAAGGTACATGATAACAAAAGTGGTGGTCACACGGTACCTACAAGTTATTCTAGTTTTCGATTTTGCATTTTACAAAAAACGAATACAACACAGGTACCTACCTGATATACAAATGGCATGCTGAACATAATAGCATTGGAATATAACGTAAAATATTTATACTAATGTCGATATTATATTTGATAACCTACAACTACATATTTATTATGTTACGAGTTATACCTACTTTATGACAAAATTTTTGGTGTACTTGATATTGTTCGATTAAAGTTTGCTTTACTTATGAATACTGAAGAAAAATTATGGATTTTTATAAAACTTAGGTACACTTAATAAGAAAAGTACCTGTATATAATTTTAAAGTAAAAGTTAGGTACTGTAATTATTATACACATCCGGTGAAAAGCGGCGAAATGCATGTATAAAAATGATTATAAAATAAATATTTTTCTATGTAGGATTTTAGGTAATAAAAACTCAATAATTAATTTAATCGTTCGTTAATGTTTCGGTAGTGATTAAGTTTTGTTACTTTTACTTGGCGACAATTTTATTTCCCAATATGCGATATCATCTTCCTCATTTAGACCCAATTTAATATTCGTACACTTCCTTTAAACGAGTTACGCGTCTTCACCGAATATTGGGAAGGTCGTAATCATTGTAAAATATTAACGAGTTTCGGTACACTAATAATACAACGCGTTAAATGAAATAACTTCCTTAATTATTGCGTTCAGATACATTTTCCAACACTTTGTGCAAGTAATCGTTATATTGAGCTTGGCGCGTCCTCGTAAATGAGATCGATATTTTTTGAATTACGGCTCAATGAAAATATACGGCGCAGGGTAACCTTTAAACACTCGTTTATTGACTTCACGTTAAGTACAAAATAGTGTTTATATATGGATATTCTGTCAGATTTATCATCTCGATAACATTAAACATTTTCTTTAATGCTTCAGAGAAATTTTGAATATACCTTCGTACATCAGTGACCACATATAACCAGTGCATAATTTTGAATCGTTTAATCCAACAATCAATTACTAGCTACCTACGATTTAAATCAGCTATTGTTTATATGTATATATTAACTACTAAATATTTATATGTATATACTAACTATTAGATATACTAATATTATAAAGCTGAAGAGTTTGTTTGGTTGAACGCGCTAATCTCAGAAACTACTGGTCTGAATTGAAATAATATTTTTGTGTTGAATAGTCCATTTATTGAGGAAGGCTATAGGCTATATAACATCACGCTATGACTAATAGGAGTGGAGCAGCAATGATAAATGTTGCGAAAACGGGAAAATATTGATTACACGGACAAATCTAGTAGGCTATAAAGTTAATTCATGGCCGAGCATTTATTATGTGCATGCTCATATATAGTCCCACAAATAACCTCTAAAAACGTCGACAATCATGTAAGTGCGCGAGCTTTGCCCAAGTATTCCAACCATTTCTATAATTAGACATAAAATGTAGAAAAACAGAATCGCGCATATTAAACAGATGCTTTTGCTCCCGAATGAGTATTTCTGTCAACCATTTTTCTCCACAATGAATTGGAGAGCCATTCCGTTGAAGGATGCGCAATTTTTTTGCCGGTTATTTAATGATAACGACGTGATAAACATTATCGTTCTGAATCCAATTAATCGCCGTCGCTTCTTTTAATTTTCAATCTACGCATGACGATGTTAAACGAGTTTCGGTCATCGAAGGCTCTGATTAAGATAAATAAGCATATAAACAATGGTTGACATTCCCAACAAACACACTATAACTTTTTACATACGAGTAAGTTTATAGTTGAAATCCCTCCTAATAGGGGCCGAAATGGGGGATGAAACTTTATATGGAAGTTTGGAAGTTATGCTCGAATATTTTGTATTTAGGCAATTCATAAGGAATAAATTAAAAACATCCTGTAGTTTTTGTAATTTCGACCTACATGGCGTTGTAATGGAAAATGAAACAAATATGCTTATGTTTTCTTTAACATAAGTAGATTGACATTGACATAAGTAGATACTCCCATCTCTAGTTCCTCAATCTTATTAACACAGTACTAGCTAAGTCGCTATTTTGACATCAATTATTACATAAAAAACGGACTATAAAGAAACTGGGAATGCGGAAGTTAATTGCGTATAAAAAACTTCTAGACGAATAAATTCTAGGAAGTTAATTTGGCTTTTATAGGGTTCCCACTACGTATGTCCTCAACGAAATTTGACTATAATCATGATTGAAAATTAGTGCTAATATTTATATCGAGATGGATGCTTTTGCTTCCCAATATTTGAGATAATAGCTTTAATATTGGTACAATTGGTCTATGTAGTCCTATTTCTTCGGGTACAATCAATATTCACTCACCATTAGTTCAGAACTGTAGGTAGGTAAATGCCGATCAATTCTAATATACCTAATATACCTATAAAAGAAGGGCCACATATTGATGTTTAACCACAGAAATGGAGTTAAAAATCATTTTACGCAAACATAAAGAGCTTTCCTCATGATTTACACGAGGTCAAGTGAATTAATTTCACCCGAATAAACTTCGCAATACGTGTATTTAAAAGCATAAATCCCTACCGTATGCATGCAAGATACGCCATTAATTGTCCTACGATTCTCTATAATTTAACACTGACATGATTGATAGCAAAATTATAACAATTCATCGAGAAAACAAACAAAGCAAATTTGTAAACGGACGTAAATGTTAAGGAAACTGGATATTTACTTAAACTCATATACAATTCGTCAAAAATCAATATTATTCGGTTAAAAATGTATATAAAATTACTGTTAATGTGATACTTTCCTCAGAGTTCTACTGACAGCTTAATTTAGTAATTGCCGTCCTTTATCGCTAACTGAATTTAAGTAAGTACTCAATTTTTCTACTCAAGAAACCCATTATGCACTTAAGGTCTGTTATGTTGAATACTTTAGGATAATTAACTGAAGGATTTTATATATCAATCAACTTTTGTCTGCAGTTTCGCCTCCCGGCAGCAAGTACCTAGTACCTACTACGCTTTCAATTCTAACTATTTTCAGGAGATGTCCACGGCATTGTTAATATTTTCTGTTGTTGTTTAATCTGTTTCGTCGTATTCACATATACATAGACCTATTAGTTATTTATACTTTAGACAAACGTTTAAGAATTCTTCGTTGTCGTTTGAAGATCACGAAAGGGGAAAATGAAAGATCGGATTTAATTTAGACCACGAAAAAAAACAAAATTATTTAAATTATTCCCAAAGTCGAACTTGCGTATGAAGTTCGACTGTTTTCTACATAAAAATGAATGGGATATGGGAAAAGCAATAAATTGATTGCTTAACCAAAGGAGGCATGACAATGTTTTGACGTTGTTGTCTTCAGATGTGAATTGAATTGAATGAATGATAAACGGAACGACTTCACGGCACAAAAGATTGATAGCGGGCATTAAAACGAATGGGTTCCAGTACGAGTTTGTTTAAATGTGTGACCGATTGAAAAGTGAATGACTGAACGGACGACCGGATAATCGGTTCATGCTGTGGCTATTTCGACATTCGGCGAATGATTTATCAAGTGGAACAGAAGTTGTTGAGAAGTCAATATAAAGATGCTTATAAGATAATCGGTGATTAACTGCGGTCCGCGGAACAATGCATTTCGATGTTTAAATACAATGCGATGCAATTTGAGGGTTTTTTGCGACGAGGCAGCGGTCACGAATCTGGTGGTTGAGTGACATTATAATTGCAGGGCGCGTTTCCATTACTCTGCGTATTTTTTTAATATTAAGCAAGTAACCAATTTAGAAGCTTATATTCGATGTCCATTTTTATTTATTTATAAGGTAGCTAATTTAATACGAAATAATACCATAATAAATACATAATTAATACCATACCAAAATTTCCTTATCGGTCCACTAGTTTCTGTATTGTTATAAAATAAACAACATACAAAAAATACGAAAACAATTGGATTTTTGAGATGCATGTGATGCACAAAACGTAGATATTACTTTTATTATAAAAACTTTCAATTTGGAATTATTCAATAAAACTCACTACGAATCTTTTGCCAAAAGCTCGTAAGCTAACGTATTTTAGATTTAAAAAAAACATCGCATGTACATACAGATTGCGTCCTGCTCACTATTGTTTTATTAGTATAGATAATAGAGTGGTATAGACTATAGAGTAGTAGACCACAGAGTATAGATGATGATAGAGTCGAGCCACGTTTTCGCAAATATCCCTGATGCTTTACGGCATCGATGCCGATACGCATATTGAGCGCATTGTTATCTTGATCGCAACTTCGAGCACCGGTTTTAGTGCTCTACAATGTTTATTTAAAACACACGCACAACAAATTGTGTGCTTTTAAAACGTTGCCCGTTTTACTCAGTTCTTAGGCTTTCTAAATGTGATCAATTTTATTTTTAAGATGATTTTATTGAACGATAACTATCTTGGAAGACGAGAGATTTATTGGAATTGTGAAGTATTCATTGTGTTTAATACGCGTAGAACTCTTTGTAAGTGAGTTTGTCATCATAAATACTATTTTCACAGGCAATTTGTCGTTTTATTGGCTAAAATAAGCTCCGTACTAGGCAAAACTTAGGTCATACGTAACCTTGGGATGCGGTAATATTTTATAAACCAGATGAATGTCTGATATCAGCTTCTGTAACGCAAAAAATAAATATGTACGCGTAGAGTGAAGGTGTTACAATATTTAAGGTCGACATCTATGATTTATAGATATTGCAAAATCTTTTTCTTTAGTCATTTTATTTAGAAGACCTTGTGCATTACTTTGCGAATATAATTTAATGGTCGTAAATTAAATATTAGATAATGTCAAAATGATTCTAGCTATATAATTGCGTATGATTGACCAACTTGTAATTTTATGATGAATTTAAGATTCTAATTATTTTGTAAACTTTATATTCATACCCCCGTGTTACTTGTATTGGGTGTCCTCAGTAATAAATAATTTTAAGCACAGCAGGAATGTGATATTCTAATGGAAAAAAAAGAAAATCAATATATTCAATATGTTGATCGCAAGGTCAGATCAAGGTCACGGTTTGGTTCGCATGACACTGTCGATATTATTAACAATGGTATTATTAAAAACCTAATCTCATGGATACCCGAGTTCGACGTTGGGTACGATATGCAATTCACAGGTAATCTTAGGGCATGTTCACATTTTTGAAGCGAGGTCTCAAGCCACTCGACATATAGCCACAGCACACACATACAGCATCGGTCACAACGGTATCTACTCGTATGTTACTTACATATATGTACTATGTTTTTAATTTCGTTGTTGCGCATCTTCGCTTAGCAATAAGTTGCGCCACCGCTTATGTAATCGTTTTCGTAGCGAATACACTTACAGAGCCTTATTTCACCGTTGGCGAGCAGCTACGAGCTATTTTTGTTTACTGTACCCATCAGCTATCTATATAGTTCGACCGGGAAGGTCGAAGGTTCCCGCTCCAGAGGCCGCAGTCCTATAAGATGGTGGGACCAAGTGCGAACATTCTTGGACATCGGACTGCAAGCTGCACACAAGGCCAAAGACAGGCACAGATGGCGTAAGGTAGCGCAGCAGAAGTTGATCTCAAGATAGGGGGATCACGACCCTCAGTAATGAGGATATACGACGCAAGGAGGGAGGAGGATCTATATAGTTGTGTTATTAAACGCACCTAACAAGTCAAAAATGCGTGCGAGGATTTGAACATAGACCCCTCGAAGTGGAAGACGTGGCGGCGGAAGACCTAATTTAAATATAGGCAAGGTCAATTTCGTAAAGTCCTCTGAAGGTGCAAGAAACGTTTAAAAACGCGCGAGGCCCTTTTTACCGCGAGGTCGTGGCCGAAGCCTTACGGCGCTTCGAAGTGGAAGGCTGATTTTGAAGCCGCTGCGCTATCGCTACTCATG
>DWGJ01003806.1:0-12682 GCA_018246895.1 Aspitha aspitha aspitha | reverse complement strand
CAACACGCGCATTGTATATCTGTTTCGTCATTCTTTCATCATCCATTCTCTCCACATGCCCGAACCATCGGAGCAATCCCTTTCTCATTTCTCATTCATGCATTCATAAAGTCTTGAATATTGTGTTTCTTTCCGAAGTGCTGTACACATTTAAAAATACATATTTATTATTGAATATTAGTAAAATATTATTGACTATTCCATACTAATCCGCCTCGTGGACTCAACAGGCAGCGACTGCACAGTACGGGAGAGACCGAAAGCGGCCGAAAGTTTACGTCGTTTTTTTCTTCCCTCTCGCTCACACCAACAAAAACATCACGCACCACGATCAAAGCTCCGACCACGCGAGTTTTACACGTTACTTGTACTCGACCGTGTTTAACTTTACGCGTGTTAAATGTTATGAACTATGTTGCCATTTACTGGTATACGCAGCCAAAATATAATACGATGAATTTATAGATGTTTCGTTTAACTCTGTTGCTAAGCGGTTGTCGCTCCTGAATACATTGTGGATTTCCGTAATAACAATAACGTAACTTGTAAATGTTTACGTTTCTTACGCATGTTTATGTTAAGTAAGTGTTTATTATTGGCGCTGCGTTTTCTGATGTGTGAACACATGAGTTTTAATTAGAATAGCCGAGGTTTAGTGCTATAAAAATGTTTTACACTGATGTCAGGAATTTGCGGTATGTTTTTTCGTTGTTCTTTTTGTTTTGAATTTAAGCCTGTCTTTTCAGCATTATCTGCATGGTTATAGATTAGTGTTTGAGTAGTGTTTGGGGTTCGAATAACTTTTCATTTGTGTTGTGTGTAATTATGAAATTCTTCGTTTAAGATTAAATATCATTCGCTGTAATTTGGTAAGTAACCAAGGAATAAATTGCACGCCTTAACTTTTTTGATTTATCTAATACTAAGGCTAGATTAACATCGTAATCCTCCTTATTTTGAGAGGAAACCCAAATGGTAAGAAAATAAATATTATTTTCCTACCATCTATCAAGCAAAGCTAACCCAAAACTTAGAATAATTACCTTAAAACATATACGAGTACTTCCTAAAGCATATCATGATGTTACTATATATACCGAAATCGCGGAACTTATAGCCAGTATACATATTTAAACTCTAGAGCTGTTGTCAAAGTAATCACGAAAATAGCCACTGTTATTTATCTCCTAACTAGCGTATTGAAATGGAGAGCAAAATGCAACGCAAATTACGATAGAGCTATGCTTTTGAATCCTCCAGACGAGACCTTATTAAAATGTACCAGTTGGCTTGAACTCTTTACCGAGAAAGCCAGTATTGTTGAAATATGTAGTTATGAGTAAATTTAAATTTAACTTTAAGCTTTTTATATGATTCCTATTGAAGGAGGAGATATACGGAGTAGATTAAAGAAATCGATAGATTTTTAAATGTCTTTTTTATTACATAATAGCTTAATAGCACAAAGTAGGAGATAATTACAATTTCATTTAAACGGAAACTATTAAATGGAAGGCAAGTACAATAATGCGTAGCTACAGAGTGTTCGATCTATCTTTGATAGAGACGGTAACATCAAATGCTAAGTAAAAACGCATTCATTAATTACTGCGTAAACAACATAGTATACGTATCATATGTAGTATACCTATGCGTAAATAACATATATATGTAACTACGGTTACGTAAATTACGCTCCCAAAATGAAATACGATTACGCTAAGTTTTGGGATTTGATAAACTGTTACATCTATTCATTTCATGTCGCATGGTGTCATGGAACTCGAAATCCAGTTACAAGGAAGATTCTTAATAGGGCAATGATCAACAAAGCTTATACACGCTATCATCTTCATCTAGGAACTTTTACAACACCAATTAATCGTCAATGTGTTGCAGTATGTGACGATGAGGGCTTTTTATTGTCTTGACCAACTCATAGCGACAACTAAAGCTGAAGACAATTTCATAATACACATGCGCGATACATGTAAAAAAAATAAGTCGATGTTAGTGATATTATGGTATAAAAACAACATTCAGTCACATTAAATGGAATGCAAATTATCAGTGCCGCATCCGAAAGTAAGCCATGTAAACGGAACTCGAGTATTGGAGCAACACTGCATTACTCGGAAACACGATTGTTTGATCATCGACATTTGCATCGACAGTTGTAAACGAGGTGACTTTTAAATATTCCCCGTTTACTGTTTACACGTCAACTGCCACTGAGATTTCTGATTAGGAAATCATACGGTTTACCACTTTGCGTGTGATTTTTGGCGATATATTCGCACCGATATTATCCATTGTACCAATGGTTATCGTTGAAGATTCGCTGTTTTTATATAAAGACCGAAGTTAATCGTTAGACTAAATTAAATACGAATTACGATATATATATATAGATTTGAGATAGGAAAGATGCCATGAATTAGAGCTATTTTTGAAAGAACTCTTTTTGACGAGTCTCGGTTTTATATCTTTCCTAAAACGTCTTTCTTAAGCCGCCTTTCTATACCTTGCACATACGTGAGGGTATTAGTGCCATTAAACTCTTTTATGTTACTCGAATACCTACGTGGGGATACCTATTTTACTCACTGAATGCTTAGTCCTGAAATGGGGTCAGCTTTATAATTATGGACATTTGCTGGTAACCTCGTCCCTTTTTAAACACATCTAGGGCACGTTTTAAAAATATGTCAGTTGATTATACGAGAGCCTACAGGATGGTAGTTGCCACTCGGGTAACATGGTTAACCTGTAGCGCTCGTGCTTGACATACTTTGCCTTTAGGAGCTTTTACAAGGGTTTTTTACAAGTGTGCATATCGCTTCTTACAGTATAGTAGATAGTGTACAGATCTACTTAAGCTGTATACAACTTATTGATTAAATTCAACAAAGTAAAATATATTACATCTGTATCAAGCAGAAAGTGAACATTTGAAGTTTAAAAACGAACAAAAGGAAAAGTCAGATGAAACGAATTATAAACGAGCAGTAGAGTAAACATGTGTAAACAAAGAGGCCGCTGAAAACACTTGCCTTCTTGGCACATTCAGTTCAACCTCCTTTATAGCGGGCGCTACAGGCTGTAGCACGCGGCGATTGTGTAACGAGCAGAGTAAACTGCTTTTTTGCGAGCAACACCGCGTGTCGTCTACACTCATCCTCAGGAACGAGAGGCAACGGTCCAGTGTATCGCAGGCGCTGAAAGGAGCGCGGTTGAATAGCGCCCAGCCCTCGCTCCGCTCGGCTATTTGCAGAACAATGCAGGCTTGATGTGCGCATGCCGTTGGGAAAGCGCGGGAGGGAAAACGCGCGAATCCGCCAGTCTCGGCCCGCGAGCGCGACTGGCCGCGCGCCGAAGCAAGCCCTCGACGCTTGCGCCCTGGCGCACGACGTACGCCGCGCTCGACGCGGCGTCACGTTTTCTGAATCGACCGCGGACAACACTGCCACCGTGACTGAATTTCAGTGTCAAAAGGTTGGTGACCTTCTCATAGTGCTACCAAATATCAACTCAGATACCGCGCACTAAAGATCCGTTTACTACCCCCGGAAGTTGAACATCTGCCCGTTACAGCCGACCAGCCGTCATTTCCTCTTGCATTGTAAATGTCAATATATTTCATGGTGGAACCCTTGAACGTAGTCAAACGTCAATTAGACGAAATTTGAAACGTTTCTGTTATATCTAGTTTTTATGTTATTCAGGTTTTGTTAGAGAAAGACCCAGGTATTCAGGCAAAATTTAAGGATCACACGTGTATAATTTTAAAGTATAGACTTAATTAAGTTAACACTATGCTATTGAATAGTATTTTTACAACGTCCAAGTAAACCTTAAAGAAGAGACTAAAAGAAAAAGATGGGGAATGATGATATGAAAATAATTTTTGTTATTTCTCCCAATTCGGATATCTAAAACAGCTTTATGGTTTAAGATCTTTATTTCTCATAAGAATTTATACAATTCACTTACTGAGAAAATACATCTATAGGAGTTAAATTAAACTATAATAACGCAAGGCTTACAAATAACTTAAAAATATTTAAAATATATGTACAAAAAACGAAACAATTCTTAGTATAATAATCCGCAGGTATTTTAAAGATTTACAACTTCTTAATAACGCGGACGGTTAACTGTGTTTTATTGCAAGAAAATTTTTAGCACAAACGTTACATTTAGCTAACAAGTAGGACACCAAAACCTACTAATGTCCTATCAACTGGTGTACCGTGGCAACATTTACATAAAGAGAGATGGTGACCCACATTATCCGGATTTAAACTGAAATTAGATTGTGGCGATGCGATCATGAAGAAGAGTAAACTATATCACGCCAAGGGATATGTCATGCCCCAGAAATATAATAGCGCCGTTTCAATGCTACGATGTTCGAATCTATGAGATCATCACGTGTATCGATCGAAATAAGATTGTCATTTGGATTTTAAATACGACATGAGGAAACAAAATGTTACGCACACATGTAGTTTCTTAGATTTTGACTGGTTTATTTAAAGATGAACTATAATTGCTTGGTTATTTTATCTGTAAGCGGTTATTAAATTTTAAATAATAAGATAAACAAATTTAAACAATAAATAAAAAAAATACCTTTGCGAAATTCGAAAGTACGAAAACAACATGATAAAATTAAACAGATCATTAATATTACGAGTACCTTGAAAGTACAGTAGTAATCTTATTATTCCTATTTCAGTGTTAAAATTTTTGTGGATTGTGACAAAATCGGTGTATTGTTCTCAAGCTTTAGGTAGCGAACGGTGACTTCATAAAAATCTAAATTTCTTGGGATTATTACTCGTATACAGAGAAGTTTCGATTGTCGTCCGTTTTCTTTACCCATAGAATGGGCGTGTGCTCCATTTTTTATTGTCATCCATTTTTAGGTCGGAGAGGAGGGTGAATTGTTTTTTCATCCACTTTTATTATCTGTTGCCTACGCTTTAACTGTCCTAGTTACGGTTTAAAAACAATTCGTATGGAAGGTCGTTTTCTGCATCCGAATCGTGGGGAATAAAAAAATGTCATTGTATACCTGACGCTTGAAAACGAATTCTACTACGAAACACTCAATGAACACCATTGTTCATACATTGTTTGCGAGAACTGTGAATGTTACAATATTGCCATATTATGTTATTGTGATTGGATTTTGCAAGCGAGTTCTTCTTAGAATGAAGTCGGGGCTTAAATATGATGCTCAGCATCACTGTATAACTTTTTATTTTATTTAGTATTCCTAATGTTACCTGAAATCCTAAAATAAAGAATCAATACTGAAATAGTCACGCACTCTAATTAACTTAACAAGAATAATCCTTTACCGACCTTACAGAAGTAACAATACAATGATCGATGGAAATGTTACGATCTTACGTCCGTTGTGTTATGTCCGTTATAATGGTATTACTTCCGATAATACATCTAAATCAATAAAGACGAAACGATACATTGATATAATGAACTAATAAAAAGGCGAAAGTGAATAACTTAGCTTTGCAAATACTACGTATGTAAATTTGGAAAGTCAATTTCAGCGAATATTAAATTCCCACGTAAAGTCATGTATCGTTACGTAACAGAAGTGGCATGCAATCCAATTTGTACACAATACGAGTCCCGGTTTAGAGTTACCGTGTCCGTGACGATACGTATTAATTTATGAGACAATTTGTATACGGAGGGCATTTTATTTATGCATGTATACATTTATATATGTTACTGTTCCTTGACTTCTAACTTAATTTTATGTCTAGTTCTAAACGAGCAAAAATATAGCTCAATACATGAAACAGTTAGAGCGAAAACACACATTGATCAGAATTGTGTTCCGGATTTGCGAACAATTGTTCTTTCGATAGAAATACGGCAATAAAGTAATCACATTCCAGGTATGGTTCCTAGAAGAATAAGGGAACAGTTAATTGCGACTCTCTGTAGAGAATAGACAGTAAATTCTATAACGGTTGTGAGCAATTATAAATTTCATAAATATAATTTAAAATGTTCTAGAAAGCGTCGTTATATTGTTATACCAGCGCAGTGAATACACAGTGTAAGAAAAACGAAAACAAAAGATGCAGTAGTAACCTGTTGATCGCGCTTGTCAGTGGACTTTTTTTCGTGGGAAAAACTTTTTTCATTAAAAGATTAAATCAGGTTTTGCAAGTACTGTTTATGTACTGTTTATGTATGTATGTACTTATGTACGTAAAAATAGCGTACACTCTCAGCTTTGCATCATTGAAATACCGCTATATGATATATGTCAAGCAAAATTTAATCAAAATCAGGACAACCTACAATAGATCTCTACATACAATCAATTTTATTGCGATAATAAATGTCTCAGTTACTGATAGATGTATCTACAGTTAAAATCAATATTTGAGTTCAGATTAGGTATTCAGATAATTGATGGATTCAGCTATTCAAATAATTAAGTTGATTGGTACCTTTTAGTTGATCTGACTATCGCTTGATAATTAACAGATTTTCATTTGTTTTACTGATGTTGTTGCCTGGATGTGTTAACTAAAATTCATTTCGTACAGTGTTCTGTAGATTGGCACTAATTTCTGTTATGTTAGATTTTATTATAGGCGCGCGTTGGCGCTATAAATAAAACCTATTTAGAAATTAATTAGTGCAGAACGAACTGTCTAGACCGATATGTCACATAAAGGAATGTAATTACTTACGATATCTGAAATAAATTATGAGAAAACTTTAAAAATTGTTATGTTTCATTTTACTATGAAGAGTTTTCAAACATCGTCTGACCGGTTCATATCGTGGTAACGATTTTACGATTAACTTTTTAGTCTAGTTTACTAGGTATGTTTAGGTGTTTGGTATGATGCATACATTTATTTCAATTCAGCCAATTGAGCCAAATAACTATTTAAGGAGAGCAAATTTAGTACCTATATGATATAATTATAATTTATTTCTCTCCAATATACATCCGGCATATTTCATTACTTCAGAGTAATTGTATTTAAATACTTTAACATTAATATGTGTATTAATTTCTTGTCAGTCAATTACATTAAGTTTTTGTATACACTGCCTGATATTGACAATTAAAGTTTTTAGGTCGTTACATGATGTCATCCACTCTCTGTATAGATTTTAAATCCTGCTATCTACTGAATACTGTTACGTATTAACGAGAATTTTTTTTGATTATTTTTCCCTTACTTCAGTCTATTACATTTTAAACTATCAGTCACAGTTGCAAGGCAACTAATATGCACATAGGACATGAACCAGCATCACCACCAATCCATACTAAAACCTCACAGAGGAGAAAGCTCCGTGCTTTCACCAGCTGCGAGGGCAGACAGTGGAATGCCAATGTCTTGCTCAGCAAACTCTATCAACGAGTTTTTTTTACTTCTTATTTGTCATCTATACTTTAATGTTATAAGGCTGATGAATTTGTTTCGTTGAACGCGCTAATCCCAGGAACTACTGGTTCGAATTGAAAAAATATTTTTGTGTTGAATAGTCCACTTATTGATGAAGGCTATAGGCTATATAATATCACGCTATGAGTAATATGAGTGGAGCAGCAATGACAAATGTTGCAAAAACGGGAAAATTTTTATTTCCCCGCGGGCGAAGCTGCGGGCATAGCTAGTATAGTATAGTAGCTTAGCCTTGTCACTGGCTATGTGGTCAACCGACAGTTTTTTTTTGCAATTTTGCGCAGTCACGATTTTTAATACCTTTGTGCAACACCTTCTGGTAATGAAGTCGCAAGGGGTTGAATTTACATATATGAGAGCATGGCCTTACGTAGAGAATGTTTTTTTATGAATAAAATGAAAATTACTTGTGTTATATTTGCATAGTGAACATTATTAGACAAACTGTTGTAATAAAGTTTGTGAAGCTTTATATTTTATATTAATTTCTTTTTAATGCTATTAAAATATATTTGTATTGACTATGTACTTTATAAGGTGGTAGAACTTGTATACGGTTCGCGCTGAGAAGTACCACCGCCACACCTATTTCTGCCGTGAAGCAGTTGTTTCAATTGTGTTTCGGTCCAAAGGGTGTGGTTGCCGGTCCACTTGTATACCAGAAGCGACCATCTTAGTCCTCAAGAGAAGCAAACGCATCTGTGATTGTCACAATAACAAATTGATGCTTTTGAATTTCATCTAAAGAAGTGTAGTATACATGCTCAAATGTTTTTTTTATTTACATGTGTATTTAAAGCAGTGGTTGACGAGGATTTATCAAAAACACACATTCATGTTAATACTTTTCTGCTCATATGTATGTATATCTGTGTAGTCTAGACGGAGTCACGCAAGAATAGTCTGATGCAACTACGTCTGCACAGTACCAAAAATCTCTAAGATTACTTTTCAGGAGCATGTATTCAGTCTTTTGCGGCCTTAATGACTTGCATGCGAGACTTGCAACTAGTGAAAACCGTGTATTTGACGAGTAGGTATCTAACCACCACTATACAAAATATATATAGATTTTCCTTTACTTTTAATGCAGTCGTTACATTACTTCATTTCCTGAATTTTACGTTTTTACGACACTTTTTGATGCATATCTAATACATGTTAAAACATTTTAACACGTAATTACACTTGGCTGTTACTATTTTTCTTTGCCTTGAATGATTTTAATATAGCATCTATGCACTTCGGAAATTCTAATACCAGGTAGGTACATGAAACAACATTTATCACTTGAAAAACGCTGGAACAGAAGAAAAACAATTTATCTGTGTATTTATTAGTAATACCTAAACCTTTTAAAATGTACGGTGAAATTGCGTCACTTTTGTGTTCTTGATATACCTATTACAGCTGTTTCTTTTTACAGGATCGACGATGAAAGGGTTCGCTTAGTTAGACGCTAAATTTAAATTAGAACCGTAAACCTTCCGAGAGAATTGGAAAGGACACCCTTAATAAGCTAGATGAAAGGACTATCCACCTTTGAGTAAAATTATAATAATGCTTGCTTTGAAGGAAGTGTTTGAATTCTAGTAGGTAAAGCGGTAATTAACTTGTACAAACATCAAGTATTATTTTATTTTATTTAATTTTATTTATTTATTCAGTTATACTGTTTTACCGATACCTTTATATATTCATTCGTCGAATGAGAATACTTTGATTTATATCATAATTTATAATATTTTAAATAATCATTTGATACACTGATCTGTGTTGTTGCATTTCTAACAAATGTGTTGGTAAGTATATTATAATTTTAGTAAATAAACTCGATTATGTTTAATAAAGTTTTAATAAAGTGAAATATACAATTTTATTTGACATTAGTACATTATATTTATCACATTATCACATTATGACATTATATTTATCAAAAATAACGATGGAACGAGTTTATTTTGAAGTGTTTTCGAAATGTTATAAGATACGTAGTTTAACAAGTTCCTCTAAATCAGGCAACACATTGGCAACTCGCAACATGTTACAACTATTCGACAGAAGATGAACACTTACCATAAGGTCGTTGTTTGCATACTCTTTTGGTAAAGCAACAAAGCAGAGTATAGACTGTTCAGTCTGATAACATTAAAAACAATTTAAAACGCAGAGCTCGTTTCGTACGACCAAATCTGTCTCAAGGCAATTGGCCGGGACTGGTACCGTGACCGTGCACATGAATAAGTCAAATCCTATTATTATGCAACCGCTTTAGGCTGGCCATTCATCGATATATCCGTGGGCATACGTCGTAAAGTATTACTCATTGCTAAATCATGAATACCTACATTGCAATCCATTTGACTGCTGCATTGAATGATTCTTTTCCAGCGAGCAATGTGTAACTTCGACATTATTTGCAAAACTGTTCAATTTTGAACTCGTATAAAGTTAGTGTCAAGGCTGTTGAAAGTATTAAAAACCACGAATCACGGAAATTCTCATGCAAATTTACCACTTAAGTCGTCGAATCAAGGACGGTCTGCGTTTTTTGCTAGTTAGTTTGACTTGTCGATTGGACATGTCTTTTTGGTTAACATTATGTATTTGTTTTTTTCGCACTTAAGTACAATTGATATTATCGTAAAAATAATTAAGATTTACGACTCGGAAATGTAACAGAAATAATTTAATTTTGATAAAAAAATGTTGAATTTCTCCTATCTTTATAGATAATTATTATACCATCACTCCAGATTCCTAACGTGGTGGGCAGAAAGCATCGAGTGCCAATATCTCGTGTTCTTACAAAACTTTACGCGCATCTTCTACATTCCCTTCTCTTCAGATATACGCGCCGGTTTCGGCGACCCCATCAGCCAGTTACTGACCTATTCGATCACACCCATGAACGCTTTATAAATAATAAATACTGTTAATATATAGCTTGTATGTTTATCGTAAACCCATGTTCAAAAAAGACTTTCAACTGGCGTGCCAAGCTGTGTGAAGTGCTCGTAAAACGACTGTTTCGTTGAATGAAAACAAATCGGCCCATGTAGATCTCATTTACACGAATTGATGTTTGCTCGCAATACAACGCAGAACGCAGCTTACATCATTACAATGCACTTATTGCCTTTGCTTTTTATAACAAGCACATAAACGAAGATGCAATCGGTGGAAAACGTAATTATTCTTACGCGTAACAAGACTATAGGGTAATTATGTGTGTGAACGTGCGCAACATAATTAAGATCCTTTATAATACAATTTCTGATCTCTTGTAGAGTCTAATAATTAAATTATGAACACAATATGCTTATATATTTACATATAATGGATATTATTAGTTAAATATATGCGATACTTTATATACTGTGCTTTTATGTATGTATATGCAAATAGTTTTGTCGTCTCGATTCTCGATCCTTAAGGCTTGACGCAAAACTTCAATTATTAAAGCACAGACGAACGGGCCCAAGCGGGTTAAATTAGGTAGTAGGTATAAAGTTAGGCAGGAAGGTACTTCTGCAGTGTTGGAAGCATAATCGGAGGTTTTTAAATTTCTCTATATTTATGTAATGTATGAATACTACACATATAAAGAAGTAGGAATAATTATTTTGAATAAAAAGTGTCTTTGAGATTTGAGTCTCAAGATTACATTTGCTGTCCATTCTTGCACAATCACTACTTAGAAGTAACATTCATTTTTATTGGCAATATTGTACAAGCTCCTCGGTGACTGCATAGTACTGACTGATATTGTTCAGTAAAAAAATAATGTGGCTGATTTAATAATTATTATCTGTCTTATTATCGTTATACTAACAATTCAAACATTAAGTTTGGAAATTACTTGCTGTATATAAATATTACGTCGGTCAATTAGTGACGATACAATGAACTAATTACGAATAAGTGCATAAACAGAATCGTTATTAACATCAAGTCGATTTAGTTAAATGGAAGACCGTTTACTTAAAAACAAGATAGAATCGCTGAAAGTTGATTTCCTTTCAAATTAAAACGACACGACTTTTGAATGGTTTTAAAACAAACCTACTTTTCACATCCGTTAGCTGTGTGCTATTTGCGTTATGCCGAACGCATTGACTTACATTTCAGGGAAGATTTAACAGTATATTTCATACTTTTAAATGAGCGAAATGCATAACGTCAAAAAATAGGTAGGTACTGTTTTAAAAATTAATAATAGTATTCTGATTACATTACACTTAATTGTTAATCCTCGATAGGAAGCTGTCTCTTTGTATCTGCCGTACACGTAGGGTAATAAAGTAGGTAATGTAACTTTAAAACCGTAAAATTAAACCGTCCATACTCTCTCGAAAGTTCTGCCAGTTTCCATTAAGCGAAGTGTTTATCCCTTCAGCTTCATAACGGTCGTATTTCCTCACCGCTGACCTAAATATTTTAATATTTTCCTTATTAACGCCTGTTTCATGGTTGAATATCGTAAACATTCTCAAAATATTTTTTACTAGCCTACTATATAATTTATCACCCATTATTAACTTGAAGAGTATGGGATCATGTGAAGATACCTATACGAGTACACAAGTAATTGCACAACAGAGGAAATTTTAATCTATCTACACAGAGGTGAGATTTTTCCACTTGCCTTTGTTAGATACGGGTGAACACATTACAATTGTTATTTATAAAGTCCGCTAAATTTGTGTTGATAGAGTATAAGCTACTGTATATTATCTCACTATTGAACATCCGCGTAGGAAGGTTTCTTACATATACGTATAAGATACTCGATTAGAAGCACAAAAACAAAAATGACCATAAGAATGTTCGTCATTAAATATTTCGTTACTTGCAGTCAAATTCAAATTCAAATTCAAATTCTTTTATTCATTATAAGGTATATACATACACTTAATGAAGGTCATGTTTTAATCATCGTACTTCGGCTTTGTGCGCCCCTCAGGCTAGAGTAGAACCGGGAGAAAAAAGCCGGCGAAAAAACACTCCCAGCATCGTTTATTAGACACTCCCAGCACAGCACATGGAGTGTCTAATAAACAGCACTACCCTAGATGAGATTCCGCGCTAACAACTTAGTCATTTTATCAATTTGTGTAGTCATAAGATTGTAGTCATAGTAGATATAAGCAATACATTGTATACAACAATAAATATTAATATTAATTATTCCTTCCTTTTCT
>DWGJ01003805.1:0-12684 GCA_018246895.1 Aspitha aspitha aspitha | reverse complement strand
GTACTGAATTGTTAAATAAAATAAATAAATAATAATAGACGTTTGTAACTACGTACCTACCTATAAGTAAAAATACGAGTATAAATTTAAGCAACTTTATTGCATTCTGGGTTAAAACTAGCAAATAATGAACGGAGACCCATCACTAACAGTGGAAATGAAAGAAAACAGCTTTCGACTCACAGAAATACCGTTATATGAAAATTTTAAAATCCTGTTTCTATTCAAACAATTGGTTTCGAACAATACAAATATTTGGTTTTCAGTGGAAGCTAAAAGAATAAGAGAATTTTAACAAAAATGCAATTTACAGAAGCTATACTAAAAAATTGATACATATTCTTAGATAAAGTTAACGTGAATTCTCATGAAGTAACGTCTGGAACGATTAACGAACGGAGCGTATAGTTTGAAAAGGAGGACAGCTATCTCCGAGAGCTTCGTGACAGTGGATACATCGTCAGGCTACTACAAAATAAATAAATAAATAAATAACCTTCAATCGCGGGATGTATTCATCGCAGAGCTATTGTCTTGAGACCGGCACGGGTAGAGAGTCAGATCTCGAGGCCCGTAGAGCCCGTGACGTAGCGAGCTAGTTCTGCATTCAAACTGTGTTACATTACATAGACGCTGCAACACAAAGCGCACCGTTTTTGGCCCGATGTGAATGTCTCACGAAATATCAACCGGCGCAAGGAATGGGAGCATTTTTTGTAAGATCTACTTTCACCGGTCGATAGTGGATTCGCATCCGGTTGACGCGGTACCGTTCTCGTATTGGCCATTATCTCGATTGAGCAGTGCACATTTAAACTCGTTAAACATCTGTATATACGTTTACCGTGGATGTTTCTATACGACAAGTTTCTACCGACTTCGCCTAACCGACCGACGATAGACAAAGGCTTCCACATTTGTTTGCGCAAATATGGACGCACACAATTTACAGAAAAAAATATACTTTAACGTTTATCGTATACAAGACTAGCATTCAAATTAAATTTAACCTTAGTTACTATAGTAGAAATTTCTTTAATTTTTATTGCATTGCTTAGAACTGTGCCTTTCTTTTGAAATATTAACGCAAATACAATTACTGCTAATTATTTTTACAGTTTTACTATTTCAGTTGTTTGCTAGGCGAACCGTACTGGCGGTAGATGTCGCCAGGCGCAAGCATGTTTTAAACATTAAATATTTGTAAAATATCTTAACAAGAGTTATCGAATAACAAAATAATATACTAATTAGGTACCGGTTCTAGTGCAGATATTTACTCCAAGATCACAAATAATAAGTTATCTTGAGTGACATACAATTATACATAGGTTAATTAAAGCCTAAGAGGTCTAATACAAAGTCTTCTTTGACTAATTAGTTGTTTTCAAATGTAGGAACGAATTGGGGCAATGAGAATTTCTTAGAACATATGAATACCAACTTTGCTATCGTAGGTTTACTATTCTTTGTGAAATAACGCGATATTATTGTTCCTTTTTACATGTAGAGCTTAAGTTTTAATTGCCACTGCAGCTTTAGCGACTTTGTATACGACACTTTTTACTTAACAATCTCATGGGAACGTCAGTTTGCTAATTGAACTCATTATATAAACTGTTCAAGCAACATAATAATGTGAATATTTAATTAACTTAATAAACAGTGGCGCAATAAGCTATCTGAACTATTTTCCAACATTGTGCACGATAGTTCAGGTCTGTTTCATCAAGTTTGAATTTCTTGAACAGTTAGATTCTACAAAGTTAAAATGAATTGAAAATGAACGAAGTTGTAACGTAGCTATTGTACACCTCTCGTACATAGTACATAGTTCGCAGAGTTTACCTGGATGAGAATCCCGTGAGGCGGCCACGTGACAAAAACGGGCCGCTAGAAGTTCCTGCGACATACTACTAAATGCAAATTAGGTCGACAAATAATAACCAACACTGTAAAGTACTATACGGTAAGCAATGAACCATTGCTAGAGCTTGAGAAATTCTCAGAACTGTTCGTGAGATCGTTACGGAGCCGTTAACCACGCGAACGAGGTTACTGGGACTTTAATAAATGTAATTCCACTCGATAGAATGACGAAAGAGTAACACTGAAGATGTTCCCCGCACTAGCGATAAACCATCATGTCATTGGTATTATGTATTGCTCGTAATCTTGGTGTCAATTTGTGCTACCTGATTCCGATGCTCATTTTTTTTTCAACTTTCAACTGTCCGACTGCTTAATGAGTGGGTTTAAGAACCGTCTACCACGCTGGCCGAGTGCGGATTGGCAGACTTCACACCGTAGACCCTAGATTACATGAATTTAATTTTAATTTTGAAACAAGGCGCATAACTTTATAAATAAATAATAAATAACTGGGGACAATTCCACACACGACTGTCCGATCCCAAATTAGGCAATTTAATGCCTGTGTTATGGTGACCGGACAGCTGATATACTTACATATACATACGATATAGTACTTATATAGATATTTTTATTACGCTCAGATACACAAACAAATGTGCTCATCACACACATGTTTGTCCTGGGTGGGAATCGAACGCACGACCTCCGGTTTTGCAGTCAGACCACGAGGCCAGTCGAACTTTGTAATATCGGAGATGCGAATTATGATTTGAACCAAGACCCTCGGAGCGGGAAACCGAAATGCAAACCAATAAGCTGTAAACGGTGCGACGCTCATAAAATGGCGTACAATGCCCTGATTTATCCCCGATATCCGTGCCGGAGCACGCTACGTTTCTATGAGCACGTGGGGGCCAATCGTGGCATCACAGTACAAGCCCACGCGGTGGCCGCCAAACAGCAGAATGTTTTTATATAAAACACAACGTCCCAAAGCCATTTGTTATACACACAGACGAACCACGGAACTCGAACCCGGAAATTTAGGCGCAGCGATAAGCCTACTGCGCTTGCATTTCCCCACTAAACCCAGCGAGAACTTGAATTTGAATGCTTATATTCGTACGTTATTATTTCAAATTTGTTTGTACGTACAATCCCGCTCGGGGGCTGTATTCCCATTTCATTGTTTTACGAAAGTAGGTAGTGCCAATTGGAAGTAGATAAACGAAAAGGATCCAACCCACAAAATGTTACTTTTGAGTTATTGAAGATTGAAGTTTAACCTGTGTTTGCTGATTAATAGACGTGTTTGCGTTTATTGTTCCTTAAGGAAATATTTTTGTGTAAATATTTATTTATTGTTTTTGCTAATCGAAAATGTAGACCTTGACTAGTAGTTTGGTATACTTAGCTCATTTTCGGTCATATTGGGGGTTGGATCCTTTTTGATAAACTACGTCCAATTATTATTAAATATAATTTACGATAAGAGCTTTATAAATAGCTATTGGATAAGTTGACGAAATTATCCAACTGAAGTTTAACTTGGGCTGTGGCGTCTAGAAATGTATATTTACTGTTATGTTTCTATATATGTTAATACTATCATATCATGACTGTTTATTGATATACCTTCTGTAAAGGTTACCCGAAGGTCAGTGGAACAAGTGCCCATTATTTTACGTTCATTCTTTAACAACACTTAGCGAGCGCTGCGATCACACGAGTTAGCACTTTGCATATTTGTTTGAATTCCATGCTAGTATCACGATTTCGAATGTTATTGGGTTTTAACATTTTAACAGTAACTGCACGATAATAATATCTTGGGACTCCTTCACACGCGACCACCTCGGCTCTGACCCCAAACTGGGCAGAGCCTATACTACGCTAACCAGACAACTGATAAGCTACCTACAAAACGAATAAATATACTTATCACACAAACGTTTAGCCTGGACGTTAATTGAATCCACGACCTTCGGGTTAACAGGCAGGTTCTCTAACCACTACACCAAGAGGTCAGTCACGCTGTAAACCAGAATAGTTCCCATAAAATATTTTATTTAACCCCTTCCTCATTTTACTCATTTAGGGGTTGGTTCAAAAAAGTACCCATATTTATAAGGATCTATTTCAATACCAAATAAAAATTTTGATTCAGCAGTTTTAAAGCAAAAATTTAACAGACCTCGTCTGTAACTGACAAGGCGCGTACCAAGTCACTATGCTAAAACTAAAATAAAATAAATACATTGAATGAAATAAATAAACGAAAAATAAAATAAACACGTAACAAATAGCTTCTTAGTTTCGAAAATTACAGTTACCCGATACGTGCCCTTAAAGTTTGTATTCGAATAAAGAGGATTATTTGAAAACTGTACAAAGCATAATCTATTTAACGAACATAATATGTATAAGGTAAGGTGCGTTACGCTAATGATCCCACTAATTACTGACCACACGATAAAATGACATGAATGAAATTGATTAACAACTAAGCTAACGAAGTAATTACTGCATAAAAATATAATAACAGTTCCATAGTAATTGCCACTACGTATACGTACTATACCTATCCATACAAATGTGTTCTATATTTAAATTCAAATGTAGGACACATGTATTTAAAAAAAAATAAGGAATGAAATATACAATACTGAAAATGTTAATGAAATAATACACTAACGCACTGAATCCTTTTATTATATTTATGTAGTTTTAACTATTGGAATTAATTGGTGACTAGTGAAAGCTTAGTACTTCAATGCTGAGAACCAATAAATCAAATTAAATGTAAAATAGGACTTCGTATAAAAAGCTCGCTTTAATACTATTGCTGTCGTAAAAAATGTGATCCCTTACTACGGGTTATCTTCTAACTAAATCAATTCATACGGGTAAATTTATTTTTTAACCTTCACTTGCTACACCGTTAGAAACATGTCTCTAATAAATGAATAGCATTAAGGCTGTACTAAATACACTGACCAAGTGAGGTTTGGTAGATTTTACAAATATTAACGTTGAGGAAAACTACCATTTAAAAATAAAGTACATCACACTTCACGGTAGAACGCTGCAATGCCATGATCGCATCTTAGGTTAGTGCTCATTAATGTGTCTTATCCATTTGGATTGTTCAAATATTTAATCTGCACTTAACGGCCTTGCTAAGGTCTAACTACGATTACCTAATCAATATCAGATCTATGATTAATCAGATCTATCAGATCTATGTATGCGACAGATGATCATCAAAATTTGAAGCTAATTTCACCTTAAGCGCGAGCGAGCTGCGCCTGCTCGTTACTTAGATGATTATACAATACTGTTCGCTGTTAACAAAACGAAATCTCCTTAATGGGCCCAAAGTTACTCGAGCAAGGAAATTATCTCAATTCGTTGGAACAAAAAGTTTGCGAGAAAATCGATCACGCATATCAGACCGAGATCTGTTTAACTTATGTATGTATATTCAAATTTTCATATGACGGATCAAAAATTAAAAAGAGTTTTATCAAATCGAATCAAAAATAAAAAGAGTTTTATCCAATCGCCCCAGTTATAATGACTTCGAACATCGAACATTTAAATAGTTGTAATTGGTTTAATCCGCTCTGTTTCATAACTTATTGAGGTAATCTACTTAGTGGTTGTTGGTTTGATTACAAAGTGCAGACGCACGTTGAACTCGATTATAAGCAATGAGTATTATTCGAAATAAAGTCATGTCACAGTGATTTGACGTACGTGTTCGTTTTAAAAAATCAATTTCACTCGCTATAACGGTAAAGGAAAATATGAAGAAACCTGCCCAGTCGCCAAATCGCACTAAGCCAGCATGGTGGGAAATTGCTATAATAAAACTTATAATTATAAAATCCGTTCCATTAGCGTAGCAATGAAAGGTGAAAATACTTCTGGAATACGAGTCATATACCTACGTCTTGGGAAAGCACCCACGATTCCGAACTAGGCAGCCAATAGATATGTATATATATATAAATAGTTTTATATTCAAAGAGATAACAAAAACACGGGCACAACACAAATAATTGTCCAGTTGAGAATCGAATATACATACTTCAGCCAAGTAGTTAGGTCTAAACCACTGGACAGGCGAGTCAATCGATGTGGATTACGTAACTTATTACAATGAAAATAGAAGCTATTTTGTACAATGAAAATACAGAGCGTCGTAGTAAATTTTACTATACAATACAATAAGGCCATTCATTCGCGCAGCGAAACTAATTCTTTATAGATGTTATGGCACATCACAACTTGTCTGTCTAGACAATAGATGGGAGATAATTGCTTTAAATGTCGTACAGATTTCATTACCCCTCTCCTTTTATTTAATAGTAGAATAAGAAACCTTTTGTCTGATGACATACATTGCGCCTCCAATACGGATTACTCGTGTAACGCAGAATGGTTAATGTTCAATGTAACACGATGCATAGACAATTAAGACTTATAATTATGTTTGTACGATTATATTTATGTGAGTATGTATTTACGTGTGCATACATATTTTTTTCTACGATAAATACGCAAATGTTGAGTGCGAATTAGCTATTATACTTTTATTGAACTGCAATTAAGTATATACCAATTTATTACAGTTCGTAGAGAATTTACAGGCTTAATAAAAGGTTTCTCTCAATATTTTTATCTTATTTTTTCTTATATCTTCTGTCTTTCTTCTTTTTATCTTCTTCTTTATTGGTTTCCAGATCTTTTTTGTTGTTACTTGTTATATGGATTGAAAGTACGAACATTCAATGTTAAATGACACAAAACGCATAGATTTGTCGTTAACGATGCATTAAACATAGTCCACGTCCGATCGTCATTTCTCTCTGATGTCGTTTCCTCGCAGCTTTCCCCGCAGCATCGCGAGATGGATCGCGTCTTGTAACGTTTAGAAACGCGGAACGTTGCTCGGGCCGGGATTCAAATCCAGGACATCTCGATATGAGTTTGTCATGAAACCGCCAACTTGCCAGAGAGAAGCTTGTTATAATGCAGCTATAAATAACACGCGAACAATTTATGATTCAAGCGCATGTTAAGCAATTTATGAAAATCGGCTCAATTCATTTATCAATAACGGGAATACTCATTCATAGAAGCATATCCGCATTTAGAAATTTTCAATCAAAACTCGCCGATAAATCGATTGTAATTTGAACGATTTTCACATTTAATATCACTTAATAGAAGCTTTCAGCGCTAAAGCCAGCCCAGTTATTAATAGGTATTAATATCTTTTTTAGTGTGAATTGAGGTACTATTTCTGTGGTAATTCAGATTAACTACACCGACAGAGTAAATGCTTTTTATGAATAAATTAGAAATTACATCAGAAGCAAATAAAAAATTCTATTATTTCTATAAAAAGTAGGCATAATTTCAAAGCTTTGGGAAAGTTACAGTCTATAATGCAACAGTTTTTTCAATGGAACCATAAAATTACCAAGTGGGTGGCGGGATGAAAGTGTGGGCGCTATGACGTCACGATGACCATAAAATTCGTCTAGACGCCTATGACGTCACGATAACAGATGACTGCGTACAGCTCTTATCAGTTAACTGTGTCATGAGGATAACAGAACTCAGTATCGATAACGTGGGATTATCGGGTATTTTTGAGAACACAAATGAATGATATTCTTCAGTCTATTTCGTCCTGTTTTACTGTTACATTATTTATAGGCAATTCACTTGCGTTTGCCTCGTATTATATTGAGAAATTATTATCTAATATTACTATAACGCTACACGTCAGAGTTCTGGTGCCACTCCTCTTTAAAATCCATTTGCACAGAAGACCAATTTGAATTACTATATACGAATTTTAGGACCTACGCTTTTGTTAGTAGATTAAGTTTATTAGCATTCATTACTTTTTGTATATTTATTATTATTCACAAAGGGCGCACTTAATGCTACATGACATTTTCTACCAGTCAACCCATTCCTAGTGATGCTATTATACAATATTAGCTGAGCCCGCGTTAATTAGAGAACAATCTAGCCGACTCCGCAAACGTTGTCTTGCCATATAAATTATTCCCGTTTATGCACCATTTTTCATTGTTGCTCCACTCCTATTAGTAATAGCGTGATGTTGTATAGCCTATGTTACTCGTGGATAATGTAGCTTTCGCATGGTGAAAGACTATTTAAAATCGGTTCAGTAGTTTTTGAGCCTATTCATTACAAACAAACAAACAAAGTTTTCCTCTTTATGAAATTAGTATAGACGTATACTCGTACTTGGTTCAAAACGAAGCACAATACATAATGTTACAGATGCAAACGGCGCCAATACGTCGGCGTTCACCGAATAATGTATTCATTAAATTTAGACTATGTCTATATATGTTGTACCGTATTTGAGATCTAAAGCTCGCGATCCATTGACGAGTAGAGGCCACTATATTGTCTAGATAGGTCGATATGTATAATAAACGTGGTTATTAAGACAAAGACAGTTCGCCATTGGACGAGCAACGTTCATGAGCGAACAGTCGCAAAATTGATTGTCTAATTTGAATAAATTTATTATCCAGTAATATAAATGGAAAATTTATGTATTATTAACTAACGTTAACATTTTCTGCCAGTTACTAAGGAAAATTACATTGACGAATACAGATTAGCAGTGGTTATATTAAAGCTTAATTACGTACCAAATTATCATATTTGACCCATATACAACTTTAAAAGATACCAATCGCTTCTTAAGGCGCTTTTAGTGTTAGTCCTAGTTTTGCCACAAAAATCAATAAAGCTATCTTTATGGTTTATTCTTATAAAGCCATATAAACAAAGTTTTAACTTCAACGGTTGAAACGCAATATTATTGTTTTTTGTTATTCGATATGTAAGTTACTTAAGTCCTTGAAAAGTACTCAGGGCCTTTCTAGACAATTTCGTGAAACCCCTGATTACGGTCAGATTAGATTAAAGACAATAGATTAAATTGTATAAGTTAGATATCACTTATTTCTGTACAATACAAATAATACCGGTTTTTTTTAAATTCATCTTCTCATTTTGATGATACCCGCATGTCCAGCAGTGGGAGAATAGAAGGTTATGATGACTATTCTTAAGAAGTCTTTTTGAATTATTCCCAGTTATTACTATAATCATTTTGGTTACGCAATACTTTATGGTTTTAAAATTTCGTGTTAGGAGATGAAACCCGTATGCAACTGTGAACCAATATAAAGGGTTTTAAAAATGTTTATAAATAGACAAGCATTACTGTAATAGTCGCAGTTGATAATCACGGGCAGCGTGACCTTTGTATATCCCATTGTAGCGAAACGTCCATTGATAAATGGTTGGTTTTCCGTTTCCAATTTTCCTCTCTGCGGGCTCCAAATAACCTATAAGTGACGCCAACGCAACAGTTCCTCTATACCTCTACAATATAAAACGGTTCTAATGATTTCGATAGAACATACTGGAGATAATTTCGAGTCAAGAATTCATTTGATCAATTTATACTTCAGAAGATTTCGATTTAACATGTCCTTTCAGACCTATGTTAATACATTTGGAATTTGAGGAAATTAAGGTATTTGATACAAAGAGCCCTAACGAAGTTTAGCTGACCAAGTAGGTGTTAAGTAATCAGATGAATTCCAAATAGTTTTTAATCTAATCATCCGTCTTAATTGAATCATCCGTCTTAATTGAATCATCCGTTTTTAATAACAATTCGTTTCTATTTTTGTCACGCCTCATTTAAAGCACGTGTTACGCGGGGTTTTTTAGTGAGGGGCTTCCCACACTAAGAAAACCCACAGAAGTATGAGGGTTTATAAGATTAAATATGGGATTCCCCTTTCATTGAGATTCTGGCATTATTTTACATAGATGATGAATTCAGATAAAAATATTTAAAGAGTAGCAATTTGTGCGAATCAAATTAAGATAAGTACAGTCGTAAATGAAATGAAAATCAATTCATTTTTCATTTTCTACGCCGTGGTTTGCGATAAAATTAATACATTTTCAATTTTCCACTTCGTAGACTGCATATAACAAACTTGAATGATATAAATTATGATAATAATGCAAAATGACGCTAACGTGTGACGATAATGTGGTAAATATATTATTATTTAAAACAGATTTTAACATACTGCACAGAGTGGTAAACGAAACTGGAGAATAAAATGATCTAGTTGAACTATTTCAAACGGGCAGCTACCAGTATTTCTTACCAACACATTTGAATCTCTATTACGTTTAGGAACAATGTGGTTAGCAATTGAGTCTCCGAAACCGGCGTGTATGAATGAAGAGAATGATGAATGTAGATGAAGCACGGCAGGTTTGTAAGGACAGAGATATTTGGCACTCGCTGCTTTCTGCCTACCCGTTAGGAACCTGGCGTGACGATGTGTATGTATGTTTGCAATTTATCGGATTGTCCCAATTAATATTATCATAATGTAGAAGACCACTAAATGCATTGCCGTTGCTTTACATTACAAATCGTTTACAATCAACAATCGCGACGAAGCTACAAGCGCTTCGCTTTAGTTACTTCGTAATTCGTAACACTGCGAGTTTACGTTTCAATCAAGTGCTCATTACGTGTTTGCGTAAGGGCATCGAAAACATCGACAACCGTACATCATTACATCATTAATGATTAGTGATAATGATTGTTAATTGGCGAGAAATAATAATGTGGTACGACGGTCGGCGGTTATGTTTTCAGCTTTCCATTTTCAATAATTGAATGCGATGTGTGATTATTGAACCATTACTTAGTGAAGAGTAAATTCTTAGTTTCGGTGGTGTATTGGAGTTTGTCTTAAATGATTTAGTGGTTCTTAAACTTTCTCAGTTCGCGTGCATTTTGTGGTAGTGTTTTGTTTCGCCCATTAACTGATGGTAAGCGATGATGTGGTCTAACATTTAGCATATGTAGTTTATCAGCTGTCCGGTCACCAGTCCAGCTGTAATTATTCCAATCATTAATGCATTACACTCAATGCAAGTCAGTCGCGTGCAAGACGGCCTTAAATCGTAACAATCAACTTTCCACCTCGCGTCCGCTAATGGTTATCGTTTTCACGCCTTCCACAATTCCGTTTAATGTAATGTGCCGAGATCGTTGTATTTAAATGCGAACTTTGCGTTTTGTGCAATTAGTTCTCGCCCTTATTACGTGGGCAGCAAGGACCAGGTTGGTACGCTTGCGTCGACATCAATCTCGTCGATACGCTTCGTTAGGGGACACAGTGAAATGCAGAAATGAAACGGTATATATACAGTATACAGGGTGCTTTATTAAATTGAAATACATAGACGTTGCTAGTATATGTATATGCGCTATGGTTAGAAATCTAATTGGGAATCGACCTAGGGCTCTATCTCTTATATATATATAAATTCCGTGTCACGATGTTCGTTTGCGAAATCTCCGAAACCACTGAACCGATTTCAATGAAATTTTGTACATATCTATTGTTTGTTCCAACTTAGAAGATAGGATAGTTTTTATAAAATAAATAATGAATGTCAATTGTCAGTAAATTTTCACATGAAATCAATTTCTGAACGTACGTTATTTGTCATACATATATGTTTTGACATAATGTAACCACGGCAACGCGTGGTCAGGTCCACTAGTATTATATAACCAAATAGTAATCTAATTGCAATATTGTAGTAAATTAATGTAGAGTGTAAAATTTGCTTAAGTACTTGGTATGGTAATAAATAAAGGGATTGTGTGTTTAATGGGAGAGACCGTAATAACTTTTACCAAAAGGCTCTGTTTTTTTTTTAATTAACTGAGGACTATTCCACACACGGCCATCTGATTCCAAATTGGGCAATTTAATGCCTGTGTATGGTAACTGGAGAGCTGATAAACATAGACGTACAACATAATACTTATATTATTATAACACCCAGACACAACAAACAAATGTGCGCATCACACAAATGTTCGTTTCGATTGGGAATCGAATCGAATCGCCGTCATGTTCTAACCACTCGACCAGAGGCCAGTCCGTGTTGTGATTTCGCCACATCGGAAGCTAGTACGCCCAAATCGTTGAGAATACGTGACTGATCACACTCCACCTTCACAGCAGTTCTGCACTGGTTGTCAAGTGGATTGATATTTAATATACCAAAGCGTTATGTAAACTTGTGTCGCCAATTTTGTACAACCAATTTTCATTCTTTACGACACACTGCAAGGGTTCGTTAGAAAGCTCAGTTGTGGATTTGAAGTAACACTGATGTTTATCGATATGTTTTATTAGTTGTGTGAAGCGTACAATTATTTCTGTACTAGCTGCGCCCGCGGCTCCGCCCGCGTGTAAATCAATAATCACCAAGTATTTCTTGTAAAAAAAGTTATTTCTTAAAAAGTATCTAATATCTCCAAGAATAGTGTACAAAGTTTACTCATGATCGGTTACGTAGTTCTCGCGTGAAAGCGTAACAAACAAATTTACATTCACACTTATAATATTAGTAGGGATGTACCTTTCATTAATTTTTTTCATAATTTACAATTTTAATAATACACATTTGTGATACTTTGCATTATAGAATTGCGGTGTAATTCATTTTCGTTAAAACAGCGTTCGACTAACGGCTACTTCTGCCGCAAGGGACTCTGTACAGAAACAAACCGTAAACAGAAATTGCCGCTGTTCGTTAGATATGCTACTCATCACACTACTGCAGTGCGACTAACAAAGGATCGGATTCGGAGGAAGGCCGGGCGACTGTTACGATTTTCGC
>DWGJ01003804.1:0-12684 GCA_018246895.1 Aspitha aspitha aspitha | reverse complement strand
GCTGTCCGGTCACCATAACACAGGCATTAAATTGCCTAATTTGGGATCATACAGCCGTGTGTGGAATTGTCCCCAGTAATTTATTTATTATTTTCTCTTGTATGTTGGGAGGTCTATATAAACTTATACAAAGTAGACTTTGAACATCACTAGGGAATCTGCACATGGCACAAAAAGTAATTTATATTCATACAAATACAGATATCCTTTTTTGTCACATCTAATTATTCGTATCAATTTAAATTTCGGAGATCAGAAGACAGCATATTTCCATAGATAACAATTTGTCCACAGATAAACAGTATGTCTTTGGATAATTGTGTATTTAGGTATGTAATAAGCACGAATCGGTGAGATTTAGTGCGCTACTGAGAATGTGTTTGTTTGTAGGTACCTATAATTCGTATAAAATATGTTTTACTACAATTTAGTTTTACAGTTATATCTATAAATTATTATAATTAAAAATCTCACACATATGTCAATAATATTCCTTCATAATACGTTTTCAAATTCTAATTTTGAACCGGGTAAATTGAATATTTTTGCAGGCATACCTACACACATATTTACTTATTGATATAAGATATCATGATGAGTGCTGAAAACCATACTGCACAAAATACATTTGGTAGGTAAATAATAAATTAATATTTAAAGACTATTAACCTGTAAATTCTTTTTTGTTTTAATTTGTACGCCGTAATAGGCAAAATATGGACTGAACTAACAATTCTGTAATTTGCACAAATATGGGTACATTTAAAGATGTATGTATGCGTATGGGTTGTCTTTGGCTTTGTAAAATGGCTTTGTAAAATGTATCAGCTTATCGAATTCCCACATGGAGCTTACCTATTCATAAACACTGGAGGATTAATACAAGCCGACGCGCGGCCGGTTAAAATCTAGTTACCTACATACAAATTGGTGTAATGAAAGTATGAGTAATCGTAATATGAGTCAAAATCATGTTGCAAATAAATAGGAACCATGAATATACGCAGAAGAAATAAATTATTTCACATTAAGACTGATATGTTTTAAAATTATGAGTTTAATCATTTTAACAATTCGAGATAGGTATAATTAAATTAAATTAACATTTTAAAATGCCATTTATACGATTCAAGAGTTTCTAAACAACAATCCGTAGTTAATTAAGAAAACATTAATTTGTTGTTTAGTTATATTTGTAATTCACTTAGGTTTACTTTCATTGTAAGTGGCCCTATCTGGCAGAAATGACAACCTATTTTCAGTATGTTTACTGGAAACCATAAAATGTGCTCAGTATAAACCCTTAACACAATAAATAAAGGATTAGATCTATTGACAGAAATAAATAATTATATCCAAACTTTTCTTCTTCAATATGATTTAATTGCATGAAGTTCGGCAAATGTTACGAAAAAACCGACCTATGTCCCATCTCTGACCATTACATGTCGAATGACAATTATCGATTCAAGATATTGCCAACATCAATGGCATCAACATGATTCGCGATCAAAGGCGTATCGAATCTGCAATCGGCAGATGAAGTCACCGATGTCTCAATCCGGCGTCGTTGGAGAGGCGAGCGGTCAACAGCCGCTGTGCTCGTAGCTTATTCGCCGGACGATTAATATTGGTGTTTTATTGCTTCCTAAGTTTTTATCTGGTATGAGACACGCACGCCAGCGATCAAACAGGCCGGCGGTTTATGATCACGTGACTATGTATTCGAGTATTTCCACGCATTATTTTTAAATTTACAATTTACATGAACACTTGATTCTTGATGATTGATGATTGAGCTTACCCGGCGCGGTCTTAGTCGGGTACCTAGTATCTATAAAATGCGAGTGATCAATATATGTATATTAGGATGATTAGTAGTAGGTAGGTACTAAGCACATAGCCTATTGATCGAGGATACGATAAAACAATTAATTATACAATTAAACACACGATTGGGATAGTCAGTCAAATTATATGATAGTTAATTTTTAAAGGAACATTCTTTACAATTCAAGAATACTATCCAATACCTGTGTTGGTTAAATGTCGCCTCCAAGTTTTTGTATACCCACATTGATGACTGTAGGTTACAACTCGATGATCTATACATATAAATAAAATCGAAGTGACTGTCCGTGATTCCAAAATAACAGTTTTTCTTAAGTGTTTATGGTTAGTTATGTGATACTTAAAAATAAGCAAACTAAAAAATAATTATCTCCCTGTCTGTCTGAAGGGCTAAACCGATTTTTATGGAAATTTCACTGGAACGTAGAGTAGGTTATAGGTCAACATTTAGGCTACTTTTTATTCCGAAATTCCCACGGATTCGAGATCTGGGTCCTGTCGGGTCGTAGTTAATAAAATTCTCCAAATTCAATGTCCAACTACATCCTATTACCTAGTCGTTTGTGACCACTAGGACAAGCGGCCAGTCATCATTAAGTACCAATTAAATATGAGTTTTGGGTGTTGTAATAAACACTATATAGGTTACTATGACCACGCGTTGCCGTGGTTACATTATGTCAAATCATATATTGATAAATTTATTGACAATTATTGACATCTATTACTTATTTATTTTATAAAAACTATCCTATCTTTTAAGTTGGATCAAATAGATATGTACAAAATTTTATTGAAATCGGTTCAGTGGCTTCCGAGATTAGCGAAAACGAACATCGTGACATGGGATTTATATATACGAGTATATAAGAGATATTGTATATGCTGTCCTAATAGAATGAATAAATAATAATATTAATAATAATAAATTTATTTATTCAGACAAAATGCCCATATTGTTAGTACATAATTATTCTTAACCTAATGTTAGTAGTAAAAAGGAAACGAAGTAGCACAGAGTTTTCAATATCACCGCTGTACAGTCCCATGAGAGACTGCGCAAATGAATAAATGTTTCTTTCTTTCATTCTTTCTATATTGAAATGTGTTTGGTCGGCAGAACACCGCGTGGGGGCGGAGGCCGAGCCGCCGGCCTGCGAAGCGCGGCTGCTGAACGGGGAGCTCTGGAGGCGCTTCCACGACATCGGCACCGAGATGATCATCACCAAGGGCGGCCGGTACGTACTTACCACTCATTTCCACCGTTAGTTACAAGTTTCCGTACCCATCGGACATACATTTATTTATTTATTTATAAAACATAATCTACCTCTATCTTTATAGGAGACCCAATGCGAAAGAGGAGTCAAAATAATAATGTCATGCGAATAATATCTAATGTCAATCAATTTAGTAAAACAATGTCAAATTGTGCAAATTAATAATATTAATAACAATAATATCAAAATAAGAATAATAATAATAATAATAAAATTCACAATATAATTATATAATACCTACAATAAAGTAATTAACAATGGAAATAAGTCATAAATTAACCAAGTCATTTAATTCGGACGAGTACAATCTGCATACATGTACATACATACATCCTATTCGTTAGTTATACCCATCGAACAGGATGTACCTATGTATTTTATTTCGGCAAGACTGCATTGTGGGCGTCATCGGGACTTAGATTTATGTGAATTGCATCTAATACAAGCATATTTACATATCCTTACGACCGAAAAATCAATGATATAGCCATTTGACAATAAAACTTTATTTTCCATGACTTTATAGTCGTTCAAGTGTTATCTTAAACCTAACAATGATATCGTTATTGAAAAGGTTTATACATTTGTAAATTTCGATAATACCTATGTACCTATGTCTATTAGCTGTCTAGTTACTATAACACAATCATTTAATTCCCTTATTTGGAATCAGATTCGTAGATTGTCCCTTATTATTAATATTAAATTGCGAACGAATTTAAAATTGGACTATGGATGTCGAGAGTAAAGGCTTTCATTGAGTGTATGTGACCTTATAATGAATAAAAGAATTTGAATTTGAATATGAATTTGAATTGGAATTTGAATTTGCGTGACACGGTATTAAATGGAGTTTAGAAAAAGGATAAACAGTTGTTTTATGCCAAAGTTCATGCGATATTGAAACGCCCTTAGTTTCGAACCTCTGTTTCAAACCGCCGTTTAATACCGTGTAGCATGGGTTTAACACCTCCGCCATGTTTATGCAGCAAGGAGCAAACCATCGCTCTCAGCAATAAAAATGTTAATCTTGTTAATGTGGCAATTTTATGACGCAAATGCATCGTTACATTTATGACTCAGGTTTCGGTCGTAAAATTTTAATCGGGTCAGCGGGTCGTAATTTTTGGTTGATACGTAATTCAAAATTTTGACTTTACACTCCAGTTACATTGGCAGGAATGCTTAACAGTGTTAGGTTAGTACAGATACTCACCGCAACAAAATTTCATTTAATAAAAATGTCATTGTCATGCAGAGTCTTCATATTTAGTACCTACAACATTATTAAGATGTTAAATTGTATTTAAGAGGAAATTATTGATGGCTACTTTCACAAGTCTATAGGTAGGTACTCGTATATAAACCTACAAGTAACTTATTAAATTCCGAAATACATACACTCATGCCGTTATACATCTATCTATAGGTACTGTCTACATAAATATTCTTACTTTAATATATTAAATAGGTAGGTACCTATTTTTAGAATGAATCTTTAACCCGTCATTATGTCTTACTGTATTTTTAAGAACACAAGAATTAAAGGCAATTGTATTTTATTACGAGTAGGTAGTAATTCACGTCATGAACATGAAAGGTGATATCGAATCGGTTTTAAATTTTAAATAAAATAATCTCATAAAATTATACTCTTTTACTAAATTATTAATCATTTCACGAAAATCATTGGCAAAAAGTTAACAGACAATTAAAACGGGCAGCTGTTGCAATGTCAGCTCAAATTTGGAAAGCATGTTGCTCACTTGCCATAAATTTCTAAATAATAACAAAAACTTAACGAAAACCCATTAGGGCTGCCGAATCTGACGCGGGGCTTGTTAACGGATAATTTGGGAGTCCGCGCCGGACCTCCATCATAGACAAAACAAACAGCTGCCTCGACGGCAATTTGTGCATTTCTCTAAATGGCCGAGCACAAATTACACCTTATTATAAGCTTGTTTGCTTTACGACGGTACCCCTTCAATTATTTTTTTTCGTCATCGATAATGTGGAACAGGCAGTGAAGAAATTACACAGTCGTCGCGATCTCGGCGCCTCCGACGTTTCCTGCGCGGGCGCGGAGCCGGCGGCCCACCGCGCGAGGCCCCGCGCCTGTAATTATATATTCATCGCGTTATTAGCGGACGGCAACCCTGGCCGCGCCCAGCGCAAAGAAAGTCCGCTCGATAACGAGCGACGTGTCCAAACGAATTAAAATGAAAATATTCCGCAATTAATGGAGGATAATTGGCGTTCGAGCCGTTCGTGTCGTCGGCCGCGCGGTTATTAAATCGAACGGAAAAACGGGACGGTTTTCGCGGGCCGATAGCTGGCGTGCGCGCGTCCTGTCGCGCCACGCTTGCGCCGTCGCCCTCCGCGCGCCCGACATATTTCTGCGCTCGCTGATAATTAGCCGGAGTCATCTGTGCCGCTGTCATCTCTTACACGTTTTTTTCGTGCGGCTGCTGTTGCGGACCACCGCGCGGCCAGTCAGCATTCCGATAATTTACCGCTTTATCCGGCGGTTGGTGAATCTCGTTAACCGCCCGCGCCCGACTAGAGGTCAGTTTTGTTTGTTTTGGATTAATGATGCCGCGCGGGAGAAGCCGGGGGCGCGCCGGCGCCGGCCCTGGCGCCATACAAATCGAAATGGGTCAAAATATTTAATTTATTTGTCTTATTGAATGCTAGTTGCGGTCCCGTGTTTCGGTAATTGAGTCATTGTATCCGAGACGCTCATGTGTTTACGTGCTTTAAATTAAGTTAAAGCCGAGAGCTTTTAGTGTCTTGTTCAAATACATTCATTGCCGTGCGTTCGTGGAGTAGGGCTCAAGTTGACGAGTAAAATGAAAGCGCAAACAGCTATAGATTTGGGCGGTTCGTTTGTGCGAGCGATTCCTCGCAGCGTGTGTAGCTATGTATGTATGTTGGGTCAGAGTTAACACCTGTCGCGCTCGGCCGCCATGCGCTTACTCTATGTATTAAATTCGGGTTCGGTCTTCCCACAAATTTTTCAACCGCGCGTTTTGTAAATTCGTTGTATAAACACAAAGCACACCAATCCACTATCTACTTAGTAAATGCCCACAAGTCTGTCTAAACATAAGTTTTTGTTTGGTTTTTGTTTTGAGTTTGTAATTGTTGTATGCATCGTGCATTTAGAACATAGGAAATAAATACAATCTGATTGTTAAGATTGTCATTAAAAAGCTAAATGTTAGAACAATAAACCGAGGGTCAAAATTGTTTAATACACCATGTGTTCGATGTCTCATGTTGTCATCTTAAACCTCAACAATACTCGTACAAACAAACACCGGTTAAAATAGAGTAGGTCATTTGTTTTTTCTCAAAATTGAAATATGACAAATGGGCGAGGCGCGCCGACGCGGATCGCTCGCGTGTCGTCGCACGGACCTCCCGCCATTTTAAAAACAAACAGACAACACAAAAACTCGTTATTTATTCTCATGTTATTCCAAGAGAAGGGCGCGCCCGAATTCGCTTGAAAAAATCATAAGTTATAATTAAAAACGTTCGAGGTCGAGCCTCGCGTTTTCTGAATGCCCGTAGTTACTCTCGTAAAGTATCGCCAGTGCTACAACGTTTGGGAGATTGTACCTAGATAGAGACTCGATCGTATCTCCGATCTCGCGGCCACGAATTCACGGACAGTCGCGGGTAGTCGGTCGATTGGGCGCTTGTTTTAACAGAAATACCGATTAATTGATTCGATCTGTGTCGTAATTAAAATGGGTGATTAGAGCGCGGAGACCGGCGCCGGCGCCTCAAAGCGTCTCCGCCAACATTCCTTTTGTTTTACCACGGGTCGTTTGTCGCCTGCATGGTGCGTGGGTCGCAGCCGTCCCGCTCTCGCGTACGAGGCGGCGCCGCGGTGCGAGAGGGAGAGGCGCGGGCGCCGACCTCCTGCAGCGCCGCCGGCCGCCCGCCGCGCGCCCCGCCCAGCGCTCGCAGCACTAATAATCAGATTATGACAGCCGCGTCTCAACCGCTCCGTATCGGCTCCACTCGTCACTCTTCAATGTCTCCTGAAAACGTGACGTTAGAACTTCACATACCTGATCGGTTCCGTGCTGGAGATCCAGATATATCACTTCACATCATTTTTATCAGCACCGCAGTTGGACATAATTACAATAGTTGTATTGTTTTATAATCTCATAGATCTTGTATACCTACCTTCAATTATTTATTTGAAATTGGAAGGATTTTTACAAACTGAATGAAAACCGAACATTCTATCATGTTAAACAAATCTGCAAGGAAATTATGATTCTAATTGATTTAATAAAATTGAGTTAATTTTAAGTTCAATTTAATTAAAGACGTAGTTCAATTTACTTAAAAATTCAGACGTCAAGTTCTAATTAAGTTTCTTTATAATATGTACCTAATAGATAACTCTTCATTTTTATGTCAAATCATAATTATGGTAGCAAATCCTAATAGAATAATTTATCACTTAACCCGTCGAAATTTATGTAAATATTCATTATTACCGTAAAATTGAAAGTGATGCAGAAGTAAGTTTCTAAAAAAGACAACACAACACAAAACTCAATACTCATTAAGGGATTACAGTAAATCTGTAATATCCGAAAATGAACTTGTTTGTACGATTACAAATCGATCGAAAACGTTTAGCGTAATAAAGGCTTAGGTGACGTAATATTTTTGTCGTTGTATGAAATATAGTAAAGTCATTGTAAGTAATGGGTAATTCCGGATTGATGGTCTGAAGGGACCCGGAATCTGAAGCACGCGCCGAGCGACCGTCGCCACCGACATCACAACGTAATATCTCAAGCGTACACATTGCTTCCTTTCCATACGCGCTTTACATTTCCCGTCTGTAATGTATTGGTTACACACACATCCTTTAAAACCCAGCAATGGAAATCGTTTGGGAATAACATTCACGTAGATTGGCATCGCCCGTTCGAATTGCCGAGTCACCGGTGGCTCCCGCACCTTTTAGCTCTGAAACAATCGGTCACAAAAAACATACGTACACTAGAACAATAAATTGAATTTGGAATATAAAAAATATGCGGTTCGCGTCGTCGTCGAGCGATGTATGATTTGTTTTTTGCCCGACATCCGACGTCCGGGCCTGATGATAATTTCTCATTAGGTTATAAAATTTTTGTCGGTTGAAACGTCGTAAATTCCTCGAATAATTTAGGGAAGAAAGTGGTCGTGTTGGTGTTTTGTTTTTATGGCGCCAACGGGCAGCCGGGGTTAGATCGGTATCTCCCGATACAAGCGTTTAACCCATGTTACGTGGAACTCGGGAATTATTCTCACGGACTCCGACTCGGTTCGCTAACAACTTGTTATATGGAACGACACAGCTCACATTCTTCAAAGTATTTCAAATCATTTTACAATTTGATCCCATTTAATTTTGGTACAACTAATTTGAACATTCAAGTATACTTTTCGCTTTTGATAAGTACATTAATAATAGCAATTGGGACAATTTCACGAAGCTGTCTGATTCCTAATTTGACAATTAAATGCCTGTGGTTACAGGTTCACTGCTAAAGATACATATACACACTATTTAAGATGCATACAGATTTTTACAACATTCAACATAGAAATGAAGTGTGCTGTTGACATAGTGTCCACAAGCAAATGCTTGTCTGCGATGCGAATTGTACCCACGACCTCTGATTCACCGTTCACGTCTACCAATCACCAGATGAATAGGCAAATCGAGTGGAATACTGAAATTGTATTGTTCCTATAAGATTAATTTTGATGAAGTTTCATTTTAAGCGCATGTGATTCGGTCTTATTATGCGAGGGAACCAACAATCCAAGACATGTGACATTAGAACAAGATGCTCATAAATGTCCAAGATCGTACGTGTTCATAATCTCGAGAACGTGTCCCATGGCGCGTCTCCTAGAAATTGAAATCATTACGGCTTGGGAGCAACGCGAAGGGTGCATACTTCTTATCGTCATAACATTTGAAAGCTACGTGCTCATAATTCGTAACAAATTCGTGTCGTCTCAGGAAATTTGTTATATTTCACACACTCGGACATCTAACAACCTGTTTAATTCTAGCTCCTTAGTAAATAATAGTAATTTATTCGAAGCAAATCTAAAGATCGTAATCTATATTTGATGGTCACGAAACGACAGGAAATATAAATTAATGCAGCCACAAAACTAACACATTTCATATACAAATATTGTACGGTTAATTTGTTGGGACGCTTCGTAATTTGTATCCGTTAAATGTTATTTAACGGACATTGTTGATAATTTTGTGTATTATTTTAGTGGTCAAGCAACTGATAGAATATTGGATAGGATTTAAGTTCCGCATTCTGGGAGACAGCCCGCAATTCTACCAACAATATTACGTGCGTTTTAAGTAACTACCTATTCTAAAAATCACCTACCTATTTTAATAACGGTGACAGTGAGGAAACTCGAAAGAGATTAGTAAAGAAACCTGCACACCTGAGAGTTCTTCATAATGTCTGATATGCTTGAAATCGGCCGATCTACGAGTAGCTAAACCTTCTCTGTGTCAAGCAGTGGAACAAAAGTGGATTGAATAAAATCGTACTTTTTAGACTTACGAGTCTAATGTTTTAAAGCCACTTTACTCTGATACACACTGCTTTCATACTTCGCCTATTCATAAGAAAGCTGGCCGCAATCAAAGAAAATGCACGTTCATGACAAACAATTTTCCAACTTTCGCTTGCTATTTTCCAAAAATTCCTTTCGTATGCAGATCGTAAAGTATAATACGAGTAGCATTGCCCAAAGTTCTGAAAGCGTACCTCGTGATCATTTAAGCGCATGACACAAGCCCGAACCCGAGGATAAGATCAGCCGAGCGGCCACAATACGAGCCACTCGTACTATGTAAATGTGCCCTGGCGCCGCTCTATATCATACCCGAATCATTCGAATGCCTCGGAATGCTGATTGTTTTAACGTATCTGATGGCTACTTGGATGGCTGTATTTCTGGAATCGGGGATTACGATGTACCAACAAACATATTTGTGGTATCTACATACATTACAGTTCAGTTCGAGTTTCAGAGTTTTTAAGATTTTTTAAGTTTGTAAGATCAGAGTTTGTAAGCAGATGACATACACGATGGCTGTCACGTGTGCTCTTTATCGGACTGTATCCATAATGCGGCATGCCTAACTTTATTCCAACTTTGTTATTTAAAAAAGTGCTGGGAGTATTTTTCGCCGGCTGTTTTCTCCCGGTCTACTATACCCTGAGGGGCGCACAAAGCCGAAGTACGATAACTAAAACATGACCTTCTTTGAGTGTATGTATATACCTTATTATAAAGTATGTATATACCTTATAATGAATAAAATAATTTGAAGAGATCTTTTCAAAATCAAATATAAAAGCATAGAAATCCAATAAAACAGACAATTGATAACGAAGCATTATAAATCAAAAAACTTTATAAATATAGATTCGTTTCGCTAACATACTAATCAAAACCCACTGTATGTCTCATGGACTCCATAAGGTTTTAGATGCGTTCAGGGAAAGGTAGTGAAAACTGTCCATTTAAGTATGAGTATAATGGACATTGTGATATACAGCGCAGCGGAGTGGGTGGGGGCCAGCCACCCGCGCGTGCGCAGATAGCATCGCGCGACCGTCGCCCGCGCATCGCGACATCACGCCGCGATGTAATCTGCCCGCTACCGAAACCATTTGCCACGGTCCAATACTGCGTAGCCCTTAACGCGGCATTCACAACCTTAAGCCCTCGATACACTGCACCGTTTCAGTGTCATGATCCACATTCTACGTCTACGTCGTTAGGTGGGTGTGCCGGGGTGCAACTGGTGGCACGATTCTCTAATAAAAGTGTCGCGTTGGTGTCACTGAAGCTTACTCGAGCTTGTGAGAACAACGAAACTATCACGATGGTCATCTTTGGTGCATACAAAATTCTGTTTTATGACAAGAAATAGTAAAAAATCTAGTTGATTCTACATATTAGTTACTTAGTGTCCTGTATTATATGGAAATAATTCATAGCCATGATGATAAACAACAAGCATAAAGTTAAGCAAACCCACGTTTGTAGATTATGTTAATAACCTCAAATGATACCTTTACGGTGATTTAAGAGTACCGAAACACGATTTGGTCTACATCTATCTTCGATAATCTGTAACTAGCGCAATAGAAGGAAGCTTACCGTACATATTGGTTGGAGTGGAAGCGATACAGCGGTTGGACGTTAATTTGTTGCAGCCTCCGTCTACACGAGATCCACGCGAGGCGTATTTGTATACGGAACGTAAACAAAAACGGTTCAGTCTTAATTAACTCAAACGTTACGTGTTGCGTTATCGAGAGGGAACGTCTAATGATCGCTAAATTGAAACACGTAACCAACATGGACCCACACAATTAGATACCACATCACTCGTTGTAGAATTTTCGTAGACGCGCGTACGTAGTTAAACGAGTCTAATTTGTCTGTTAATTGTAGAGACACAATTATTTTTAATTTAGCTATTCACCGAGCGCATAATAAAAAGTGAATTTAATTTGACAAATCCTACAATTTTAATTTGAATATTTCATTAAATACGTTTATGTCTGTGTCCGTGAAACGTAAAATGTATTAGGCTTTTTGTTAAAACATATTACATTTTGTTCTTTTAATATCAGTATGCCATTATAAACAATTCCATTTAAAATACATTGACTCAAATAAAATTATTTTAATGGGATAACCTTTTATCTCATAGCATTGCAATACGGTGAGGTTGATCCTTTAATTTAACAAATTAACTTATACCTAGTGTGGAAGTTGCTGGAGATACCTACATATTTATTGATCAAGACATACCTACCTATGTTCTCCTTTTGTATTCAACCTGGATACTGCTAATAAACAATAATCGTAACCGTCTAATATATTCATTACAAATGGGACCATTATGTGCTTTATGTCCCATCTTAATACGAAAGCACTTGTAAAGTTTCTGATTGCAATCAACAAGCGATCAGTCATTTATGTGTGGAGTGTAACAAATGTTTGCAAATTTATAATCGCATTACGAGCGCTTTTATTACATAAAAACGTTGCTGTAAATGTTGACGCGTCTTGCAACATACGAGTACTATAGCGATAGCCACCTTATAAGTTGCGAGATTCAGAGCCACAGCTGCGGGATGCGACAGCGTCACGAGGCGTTTCTGTGAAATATGTAACAACGGTTCAATGTCAATAGCGCTGTGATGTCGCAACTGTAATTGCGGTGACGAGCGGCGCGTTTGACTCCGACACATCGCGGCCTTGGCGCGCTTCCCGGTACCCGCTGGGTTCCTGGTGGAAGCGCTCAGCGGATTTTTCTTTCTTTATTTTCTTTTATTTATTTATGTTTTCTTAATTTTTTATTTAATACTTTCTGGCCTCGCGGTCCAGTGGTTAGAGACCCTGACTGCAAAACCGGAGGTCGTGGGTTCGATTCCCACCCAGGACAAACATTTGTGTG
>DWGJ01003803.1:0-12685 GCA_018246895.1 Aspitha aspitha aspitha | reverse complement strand
ATTGTATAACAGGCTTACGTTTGACTGCGAGCTCACCTGATGGTAAGTGAGGTGCAGTCTAAGGTGGAGCACGCTTGCCTAGAAAGTGCCTATTCACTCTTGTTTTGAAAGATCCCGGGGTTGTAAGAGGCAGGAAAAATAGACGCCTGCAGGGAGTTCCACTCCCTGGCAGTTTGCACCAGAAACGATTTAGGTTCTAATAAATTTGTTTATAAATGGACGGACGAATGTGATGATTGTTTACGCCCGAGCGGCGGTACAGGCGCGGCGGAAGCGCGCCGGAACCTCGCGTCATTGGCTCGAGTGCGCCGTAGGGTGACCACTTGTAGTATCATTAGATTTGAATGTAAATAATGAAAAGTACTGGCGCTATTTCATGTTTTTTAAAGATTTTCGTTTTATGGAACACAGAAAAAATATAGAAGGATATAAGACTTGACAAATCGATCATGGCAGCAAGTTATGTTTCAATTCATTGCAGTGCATAAGAATACTATTGAATTTTCATCATCAAATAAAAATAGTACTATTTTTATTTTTTGACTGAATTATAGTCCTGTCCAACAGCAAATCTTGGCCAAAAACCCCACTTCATTCATACCTCTCTATTCGTTCGCCATTCGTCGCTTCTTAGATAAGAATTATGATGAATAGATATTGTTTATGGACGTAACGCTCATTAGATAAAACAATTTCAGTTGCACTCGACATGGATCGCTGAAATTCTTATGGCAACTTGTCAAAATGCATACCGTGTCAGACGAGTGGTCACGAATCAGCGCAAATGTTGCACTGGCCGCACGGTTTTATGAACGCCTTTGCTTGTGTGGACAGCCGAAATTTACAACTCGTGTTATATATGAACAACGTTTTTGACGATCTCACCAGCGCCTGCTCCTCCTCCAAAAAATAATAAATACCTATTTACTATATTAAATTTGGCTTCGAAATATTGTATAGGAAAAATTATTTCAATCAAAGCAAACTAACAAATAATTTCTTAAGTACCTACTGCCACAAAAAAGCTGTAATGTGTGTATAGGTAGGTAAGGTAAATCTGCTTTGTATTTCAGTACTTAGATGACACTTTCCTCAAGTTTCTGGGGTTTCGCTAAATTTATCCTACATAATTTATTCTTACGGACAGTATTTTCCTTCGTAAACAAACGTTTCCGCTGCATATTCAAAAGTGCTAACACGTGACAATGTCGGAAAATATTTCAACAGAATACATAAAAATATTAAACCCAGTAAATAAAATTAACTGTTGAAAAAAAATTTGTACACGTTACAGCTTAGTGTAATTTACAGTATCGTTCCGTATGCGATAGAACAGGATAAATTGTACAACTTCAAAATTTGCTCCATTGATTGAAATTGATTCTAACTATTGTGTAATTATTACATACAGTATGACCAATAATATGTATCTCATATTATACCTTCGCTTTGATGTTCTGTTCAAGATGCTAGAAATTTATAGTCTTCAACATACAACTAACTGTATATTATCCAGAACTTAACTTTTAAATGAAAGTGAGAACTTGAACTGTTTAAAAGTTTCTCCACGATTGACTAAAAGATAGAACTTCTATGTACCTAATTATTTAAGAATATTTATAAAGTTCCATACAGAAGAGACGCCAGCAAACATAATAGCAAAATATTTAGCTTCAAATGTCGAAACTGTCGTTAAAAAGCGACCGTACACATTTACCGCGGTTCATTGATTGGGGACAAGTACCTACCAGGCCATTAGGCACTCCCATCCTGCATCTTGTAATTTTTATTGCTTTAGCAACCCCGCCTAGCATTGTTGTGGGTTTAATGATCGTGCGCTTATCTGGTGTTTTAGAGGAAATATCAATCGTAGTTAAGGCAAATCGTAGCTAAGGTGGGACAGTGTGAGGTTAAATACCGTTAAACAAAATTTTTATGATTTTCTCGCAGGAGACGTCCGTTTTTGTCGTAAAAATTACTATTAAAGAATGTTTTCGTTACTATCAATATCAATTACAGCTACTTTACAGGTATAATCGTGCCATATTTCGCCAAGATGATAATAAAAATTAGTTATGCTTACGATACAGGGCTCAGATGTTGATTTAAAAGCTGTGTGACGTATATACCTGCAACATAGATGATAAAGATTTAATATACAGAAACTGGCGATGAAACTTACCAGATGGTACGCACATTATGTTTGTCTGGAACAACGGGAATGGAATAGTAAACTCTTTTTTATTTGCTACGACAATTAATCACTATCCTCGATTTCGAGAATTACATTCATTCATATTTCATATTTATATATTATATATGTATTCAATCTAAACTTACCAACTTCTTTCTATTATTTTATAAAATTATTAGTTTAAATATAAAGTACCAAATATAATTCATTGCCTTTACTGCCACCCAAAAGAACTTGAAAGGAACCTTTAATTAATAATTTTTCGTTTAATTTAGTAGCAAATAGCATTGAACGCTACGAGTGTTACCTCCCGAATATATTGTATGTATTATATTCAACCTTTTAGGGTTATATTAAAAATAAATAAATGGCTAAAAACTCATGGTGTGGATATTGGATACATTTCTCAAAACCCACCGCTACACACTTCCTTCGAAAAACTATATCACTGCTACACACGCGCCCAGATGTTTTATAAATAACCAAAGTTATGTCATTAAAAAGCCAATTAATTCATAATAAGTCCTATGTACAAGTTAACTTGTTATCTAATTTCAACCTTAGCTCGTCTGAATACAGTTCCCTTCTGAATATCATGTTCATCTCCAAGGATATTAAAGCGATCTCTGTGCAACTCGTTATAGAATTCCATCCGTTTCGCGTTGGACTATGTTTTAGTAAAAGTATATGAATTAGTCGACTATATTTAAACTAAGATTCCCCTTGTCCTTATAAATAAAAATGTCTAAAAAGCAACTTTACATTTTATTTGTTAATATTTCATGTTTTGTTTTAAGAAAAAAAAGAATTTTGGAAAATGTCAATATTTTTTTACCCGTAAATTTCTTTGAGGACAATGACAATTAGGACTAAATATTGTATTTTTACGCGTTTTTTATTATTAACTCAAGTATAAATATGGGACAACAATTTATAGCAATTTTAAAGCAATAGAATACACTGGGGTGACTACAGTGGGTACCGTTAAATATCAAACGTAATGCAGGAGAGGTCGATAATATCTCATGCGGGTTTTAAAGTTTTTAAGCATTATTATAATCGAGTAACGAGCAATTAGGAATAATTTAGTTCAAATTAAATTTTTATTATATTGATACGATGTATAAAGGGTATAAAAAGTAGTTATTTTAATATGTATGATTCTATGCGTTAGTTTGCCAGCTTCGGTTTGTATGGTAAGTTTAGTAATCAACTGCCGTTATTTCTCCGTTCCTATAGCTTTAAACCGGAGCCAATAATGATTTAAAAGACTGAGTTACAGGACAACTATTTTGCATATATTAACTGAATGTCAGTGGAAACTAATATAATAAAAAACAATTTTCTAGTAGTAGATTAACAAATTATTCAGTCCACCACGCCACAAAAATCGTTATAGCTAATCTTAAATTCGCTTTCACGAAATTTTCATCTACAACGAAAAATATTTGAGAAATGTGCAATATAAATGTCCCAATTATACGAATTTGGCGAAACTCCAGTTGCAACATACTGACTGTATTAAATTCATTTAGATTTCCCGAGCATAGAGTATTCAAAAGTGTATTTCTAATTTAAAACTATTTACTTGCTTGGCATGCCAATTACCTCAATAAACAGATGAAACAATTGCATTTTGTGTAAGGAAATCGAATATTCGGTGATGATATGACACCCTAAATATAAATGTTTTTCAAGAATTAATCGCTATTTCTTCCATAAGATAAATTTCGCGGAAGTAGTAAATTACTATTTAAAAATGGCTATCTGTCTATCAATATTATATGACAATTTTATAAGACTAGGCGGATAACATCTAAGTAATTACCATATGGTAACCTTTATTAAAATTATGTCTATATATATTATTACATTTATGAATATTGATCAAACCAAGCAATTGTGTATTATTTATATGTATGTATTAGGTAATTGATTGAGGGAATGACCAATTGCATCTACATATATGTCTCTTAGACAAAAACTTACAGAATGTGTCATTTAACCTTACCAATATCTGTGTATTAGATAAACAAAATAAATACCAAATAATACTAAATACCTTCTTAGGTATTTAATTACACTACTAGCCTCTCGGCTAGTAATGAAAATTATCGATATAATATGCGCCTTCGACCTTTTTGCGTTAGAGCAAGTTCGCTAACAAGATATACAAATTTTGCGCAAGGAGTAACAAAATCAATATTTCTATGTTCACTTAATATAAGCACCTCTGATTTATGGAAATTCTTAACTATAATTTACTGACATAACGTGTATATCTCTTAACATTGGTTAAACGATGTCTACTATATTATCGTACAAGGTGACGGACACAAAAAGTATTATTACCATTCATACATTATACATAGATAGCACGCAATCGTTTGTTTATGTTTATTGTTTACGTTAATTCCTTTAAATATCAATTGAAAAAATATTAGAAAAAAAGAGTGTATTATTAATAAAATAAGTCTGATAAGATTTTTGCTATTGTAACTTAAAATTGTGTTGACGATAATTAGTATGTCATAATTATGCTTTAATAGTAGGTAGGTACTATAGTGTACATGAAACTAATTCAATTAGTACATGACGTCGCAATGAAGGCGAGCAATCGCAAAGATGCCAATTGGGTAAAAAGTGATAGCGATATCTATTATAGGCATGTACGAGTGAGATGAAATTCATCTATTAGCTTCGTTAACTAAGAACACAAATGGCTAACTTCACTCCGATGACTCACTGATTCACGCATGGCATTTTTAGTCACGGTCCAGAATAGGCCATTTATTATGATTGGATAAATGGCAAATTAAGATGTCCAAACATACTTAGGTGATAATACAAAAGTATATACATAAATGATTACAGTTAATTTTAAAATCAATCATATATCCAAAAATATCTGTATTATGTGTTGATACGCAATTTATTTCCTATCGCTGTGTTATATTATAGTTCGGCAGCTTCAATTGCACAATCACATGAATGAATCGCTAAACATTGTGCGCTCACCAAATTGCTCAACGCGAAATGAATGGGACCCTTAAGCTTTGTACACACTAGGACCGGCGGCCGACCGGCGCCGGCGCATCCCACACCATGTGGCGACACGGAGGCACTTTCAACATCGGACTGTTTGTGTTGCTCGTTAGTAACGCCTTGCCGATCGATTATAGAAAGCGAATCGGGAAGCTGTGTGAAAAAATAAATCTTATCCATGTTTTGCGGTTGATGTCATAACCCTGTTTACTGACGAACGCTCGTTAACGTCATCGTCATAATGTTAATCCGTCTATTTATGTACGATCGGTGTTTTTAAGTCTTGCACATTAGGGAGGCTGTTAGCGGAACTCCTATACTATAAAGCTGTCGGTGCGGCCGGAGAGAGTCCAGATGTCGCCACCTACGTGCATTTGTAGAAAGTTGAATAACTGGACCGGCCCCAAATGGGCGAACAGAATGTTTTGGTTTTCATTCGCAAGCAAACATTATGCAGAAACCACATACGAATACGATGCACAAGAGAATCTTTAACCAAATAAATTTGCTTTACATGAAATAAAAAAAATAAGTCAACGACAAAGAATAATTGACACAATACACCAGCTATTTCGTTGGTAAATTATTACAACAATCCTATCGTTTGTACAAACATTTTTTCCTTATTGTGATTATGTTTAAATATTTTCTGTGCGTACATAAATAAACACGCAGAGACTGCGTCTAATTGCAACGTAGATTAAATATATATGTATCAATTAGCATACATTAGCGGTAGGATAAACTATGAAATACGAGGTATCTTTGTGATCAGTGAATAGCATGTGGGGTAGCATGCGCCGGCGCACCGCGCGGTCTCAAACATTGCGGAGCGTGAAGGCCGGCGGCGCGTTATCGCACTCCGCACAATAGGGTAAACAGTGTAAATAAAGGAATTTCTCGGTATTTTTTACATACAAGCGACAAAAACTGACCTCAAATTTCATAATCGTTTTTTACGATAACATAAGTTCTAAATAGAACAATGTATTATAAGAGAATATAATATTTTCTTGTTATAATTGAGCAATCAATTTCCCTCTGAGAAACATTTTTTTATAGATACCTATATACAAAATTATTAATGTTTCTTAACATACGTAACATAATAATTTGAGTATGAATTTATTTTATTATTCGGTTCTCATATCTCTTATATATATAAAAATTCCGTGTCACGACGTTCGTTTGCGATAATCTCCGAAACCACTGAACTGATTTCAATAAAATTTTGTACATATCTATTATTTGATCCAACTTAAAAGATAGGATTGTTTTTATAAAATAAATAAATAATAAATGTCAATTGTCAATCAATTTTTACATAAAATAAATTTCTGAACGCACGATATTTGACATATATGATATATTTGACATATACGGCAACGCGTGGTCAGGTCTACTAGTTTTTCTATACAAATTTTTGTTATTATGTCAGTCTTAGAAATATTACAAGTCAAACCCAGTTCCAAAATTTGTTATTACAATTTACAATTCAATGTAATCCTCGAGTCAGTTGATTATCTAAGTAAATAAATCTAGCCGTTGACTTAAAACAATACGCAACTAAATCCTTTGTCATATCAAGGTTACAGGCGTAAATCTATCAAGTAACGTGGTGTCCGATATCAATTGCCTGTCGCATACATTGGTATCAATAAAACAACAAAACCTTTTTGGTCTAAATAAGAAGATCTATTCTCCCATTGTGCTATTGCTATGTAGGTCAACAGTTTCACACCGCCCAAACGTTTCGAATATATGCTGATATATGTGATTTGTGATGTTAAAATTAGGCAATGTAGTGTACATTGTCTAAAAGTATCTACGGATGGGCCTGCTTGGTTTTACAGATTTGAATATGAAATTCAGCCACTTTTTCTAAGACGCAAAATATGAATAATTAAGCTTTATTCTGTTTGTTGATTATATTCGAATTAATGGATTGATAAATTTAAGCGTAAACTATCTTTATCAAAATGACAATGTTAAATGTACCCACCCTTGAAATCTTTATTTTTCTAACTTATCTATCCTCTCTTTGCATCCTTCACAATAGGTCTTGCCTAACGTCCGTTACACACAACGCACCCACATTCCATTTTTGAGCGAAGATAACGAAAATACATCCGCCGGATTGTGTGAGGATCCCAGAGTAATGAGGGTACTCTTTAACTTATCGATAATGTTTACAGTCTTAAGGCAAGTAGAACTATAATTTGTATTTATCTCAGTGAAATATTTAAATTCGGAATGCTCAACTAAGACTAGCAATTTGCACCTTCCACACGTTGTGGGACACAAAGGCTATTATTATCAACGTCTACACTTTCAACGAGCCGTTAAGGCCTACAATTAAGTCGAGTAAGTCTATCCAGTTTGTCACCGTTGATCGTGGGCTGTGCACTCCCACGCTCCAAATTCGACCTTTTTATTAAGTTATGTATGTCAAATGTACTTATGTACCATATATTATTCCTTAGCTAGTAGTACGACTGAATATGCAAAAAGCTCTTTACAATATATGTTAAAATATCCATTCACGTATAATGAAGTTAATCGTAGCACAAGGGCGCCTTCCTTTTATATCTAAATCATTTAATTATTATAATTTTTATTCAAGCACGCAAATTGTAATTGTTTGTTGATGACAGTATCTATGTTTTTCTAGTGACTTCAGTCACACTATTGAACCGTAAGGTACGTAAATTACTCAGTGAATGAAGTAACCATAAAAAATTACGTAGGAGCCCAAATACCGGCTGGAAAATAATGTTTTTGTTAGTAGGCTCACTGGTACGCGTAGGGCCCTGGCGTCACACCCACAAGACAGGTTCAGTCGACGTTCTGAAGCGATCGATTTTCATTTCAAATTACAGAGTAACCCACGCGCCCTTCCCGAACGCATTCTTTGTACGTTCAAGTACACCTCGTGCGACGGTCACCGGCTTTCATTAGCATACCGAATAGCTGTCACAGATTTATTTGCCGTTCTCATAACAGTCATATGACAGCACCATCACTAAAACCTTTTGTACTATTTCTTCATCACAAATTCCTTTAAAGTCAAGACGGTTAATCTTGTAGAAAACGTCAAGAAACGGTTAAGAGTGCAGTTGTTTACTGCCGCTAAGCGTCTTATTTCGCTAACGTGGAAAACTCTCTCTCATTAGCTGAATGATCAAGTCGCTAAAGATCAGGCGTCGATGTGTTGTAGCAGTGTCGTGGGAACGGCCGAAGAATAGTTGTCTTGCATGAAACAGTTTTCTAAGAGATGTGGTGCAGCGCAGCCTTATCGAGGCCGATGCGATAATGAATTGCATGTCAACGTTTGCACTCTGGCACGTTTTCTGTGGCGCCAAGAAAGCTGGTTTCTACTTTTAATACCAACCGATCAGTAATACACTGCTGGCGCCATGGTATTTGTTTGTCAGCCCTATATTAGGTAATGATGGAAACTTGGGTCTGATCAATCGACAATTTATACCATGTAAAATCGATGACTGTTTTGAACGGTTTTAATTAAGCAACCCACAGTGCGTAACGTGTTGGAGAGCGATTGGAACAGCCTTGGCTCCTACACCTCCACGCCACCCACGGCTTACCCTCATTTGGTCATCGAGGTGGGCGCAAGTGCCTAATCACGACTAAGCAACCTTATAATGACCCCGCTAAGACTCACTTTAGCTGGAGGGTTGCGGAACCGTCAACATCTGAGGTAAGCAGCCTACGCAAGCTCAAATCAAAATAATTACAATAACATTAGTTAATTCCCTACAAGGTGGATTGATTTTATTATAAAGGTGCTAGTTTATAGCGTTTGATGTAAATATCAATTTTATGAAATCTATCATATTTTTGTAAATATAAAATTACTTAATTGTCATTAAAATTAATATTGATATTCCCAGGATGTTTTTTACAGTCCTCACCTCGCAATCAATTACAAATTGTAATCAAATTAATTTTATCGTTTAGCAAAATACCAGTACGGAAACATCTAATGAGGTTGTTAAACGCCTTTTTATCTCTTATCAGGCCTTAATCAGGTTGTTAAGTGTGAGCAACATTCCAGATAAAACTTATCAGTAAATCTGTTATTTTATTAGCCACTCCATTGTTTCAATCATAGTAGGACCATTTACCAAGTGATAGATAGTTCATTGATATTTACTATCTTATATTGCACAATTCATGTCATGCTTATCAATATCAATGTAAACAAATATTTGGATTGATGAATTTGTATATTTTAATTTGCTTGCATGTTATTGTTGTGGCACATTGTTTTGTAAACCGTCAAGAACCTACAGAAAACAAGCATGATCATTATTTTGGATAGCCGTATCTAATATCGGATATGTTATAATTACTGACAATCTACAAATGATGTGTTATTTGTACAATGATCCTATTCATCTTGACAGTAGTTGCTGCTGCACTAAATTTAACAATCATTTCATTGCCCAGCCGATAGACTGGTTGAAAACCCGCCGGAGTCGCTCCGTGATTTGTGGCGTATTTTATCCCAACATCCAAAATAGCACTTATTTGAGGGTAATACGATATTCTCCGCGTGTCTGCTGTCAGTTGCCGTCGATATTTTCGTCAAGTCCTCGTCGTGAACACTGGTATACTGTGTCAGATAAACCATAAAACTATTTAGTATAACGATCGTAATTCTTTACCGCGACAATATAACTAGTCTAAAGTTTCGACTAATATCTAAAACTTTCCAAGGTTTCTTAATACTTTATAAGACTGAATTTTGAGCTGTGCTTGTCTTATTAAAACGCAATAAAACATATTCCCATTCAGGACGTAAGAGCTCTTACTTTTTATGGTTAACGTTAAGTCAACAAGTTTTTAAGTATGACGCAAATCGAACTCTGCTCAAACGACAGCTACATCCACGCAATTTGTCGGCAATAATATATGCCACCGGCCACCAACAAGTGCGCGGTTACATCTGGTAACAAGTTTCAATCTGACGTCAAACCTAACTCTGCGTAAGCTGCATCCTTTGTGAAACAAGATTGCTTATTCTGAGCTATCTAAGACGTTACCGTAACCTTTTACATTGTGACCGATAAAAACTTTTGATATGTACAGTCATGTCAGCAATAAAGCAACGTCGAGCGAAGTGCGTTAGTAGGGAACCGACGTTAAAATTCTTCGCCACGCCGCCAAAGTCGTCACAAATCGTTACACTATTATGACATATCGTATAGAGTTGTCAGCAGGAGACCTTGCTTTGCTATGAGACGTGACGAGACTATGTAATTATTTTTCAAGTCGTTCAGATCGTTTTCTATGAATTTTGCATGGCTTAAGCGTATACTGATTATAAAGTGACCATCTTTATGGATGTAGAAACTGTGCTGTATACATTACAACGAGTAAGATGTAAGTTGTTCGATTGCGTTTAGTTTTTGGACCAAATGAAACACGATAATGTTATATTATTAACTTAAGAACAACTCTTAAATAACAGTTTCTTTGCGCATGCCATTGTTCGGTATAGTGGACATTACAGATTAACGAAGAGATTTGACGGCGAGATAATTTATATTAAAACTTAAAATTCTGTACGTCAAAATGAACAGCGCACGTTCTGTCCTACCTGTTCCCAATTGTCTTCGTGCTTTCGTGGTGAAATTAATAAAACGGTCAGACTTGGACGACCATATGGTCACGATATAAAACAAGTACCCTGTCGTAACACTTACATTATTAATCTTGGGTCGGGATCAGGCTTACTTTTATAATGCATTAAAAGAGTTTTGTTTAAGCTTCAGGCTTATTTAGTATTAAACGTAAAATCTAGTGCTTAGATTATTTTGGATTTAAATGAATTAATAGTAAAAAAAGTTAAAAAAAGTTTTTATTTTATTGTAATGTAATTGTAAAATGTATTAGATTTTACGTTCTCCTCAGCACGCCCTTTCATTTGATACCCATATTGTGGTAGTACAGTAAAAAATAACAAGTCCGCCATCTTGCAATATCGGACGTATTGGAATCACAATGACGTCACATAGCTAAGTATGCATTGTCATCCAGAATAAGCGTGTATGCCAAATTTCAGCTGAAACGGTTAAAGATAACTGGTCTAAAATTCAGTCGCAAGGTTCCCGCCCGAACAAACATACATACGAATACAAACCAAGTTAATAAAAAGCTTGTAAAATAGTTTCTATTATCACTTTTATTTTTTTAATGTGAACTGAAATGGCAAGCAAAGAACTTATTCTCAAAAAAGCTATATTACACTTTGGAATACGTAATAATTGCAACGAACTTGCCTCCGAGTCGAGTAGAAACCGGGCTCAAAGGGCTCTTTAGAGTGTCTAATATAAAGTGCCATTATCAAGAAACTCATGATTGTGAACTGGTTTCCATTGCATTTATTTCAGAACCGCAAACGAATAAAACCATGTAGTATTATTCAAAATTCCCTATCATCAGCGCTGTTTTGAATTTATTTTAATTGTCATAATTAGTAAGATAATGTTGTTCCGTATTAATCATGTTTTGCCATCTTTAATTCAACCTATTATTAAAGCTGTATTGTAATGCAATAAACAGAAATTTGCTATAACATGAATTAAGATTTAAATTGAAAGCTGTTGTTCATCGCCATTCTCTAGCTACTTGGAATATAAGAAAAGGTTTGCCCATTAGTACCAAGGACAACTTTTGATTTAAACGTTGCTTTAAAAACCTGTAACCCATATAATTAGCGAAACAATGCTGTTAGGGCCAAATGTTTTAACGCACTACCAGATTTTACATCTGATTTCGTCCCAAACGTGTTATCAACGATCTATGTTTAAAGTGCAGCAACATTGGGTTTGAATTACTTTATATAGAAGTTGTTAATGTCATTACAAGGATTATTATAATCGTCATCTGATAAAGCGGACAATTTACACATTTGCTGCCACAATTCATAATATGGTAGCATTATCATGACATTTAATTTGATGTATTGGTGGAGGCTACATTTTTTTTTTGGAGCAGTTGCGTAATTTATATATTATAAGAATTTTGTCTTATCTAAAAGTCGGCATCGGTTCATTAAAATATCGTATAACGTAAAAATACTAATGTGGTCCGGTTAGGAAGATGTGGTTAGTGCAACAGGACACGTGTCCAATAAGTATTTAGAGGTCACAAAGCAACTGTGTCTGACTTGGGGTGAGCTGTACTATCGATGATATTATGGAGTCACAATGTTTTTGAGAGTGCTTGAAGTCAGGTCGGCTGCATGATTCATAGTTTCTTTAGTAATAAAATAATTAATAACAACATGTTAAGAGGCTCGTATACATACAGAGGGTTGAATGACTGACAATCTTAATATTTTTTATTTATTTATTTATCACTTTATTGTCACACCTAAAACTAAGATGTACAATGGGCGGACTTAATGCCTGGAGGCAT
>DWGJ01003802.1:0-12685 GCA_018246895.1 Aspitha aspitha aspitha | reverse complement strand
AGTGATATTAGCCCAGTTAGTGTGTGTTAGTAGGTGCAGTTGTAAGTGTTAGTAGCTACCCTATCAGGAGTCGGTCACAGATGCATTGCTTTTGCTACTCTTGGGACTAAGATGATCGCCTCTGGTATACAACTGGACCAGCAACAATTGTTATATTTATAATTATAATTAATTATTTGAAATAACCCTATAAAATTTCATACGTGAGTAATGGTGTCAGGCATGAATTTACGAAAATTTATTTTCCATTAATTTCAAAATTTTATTCGTAATGAATTTCCGTTAATTGGAGTCCTAGAGCGAAGTGACAACACAACATTCTTCGTATCCATTATACTCCGTGCGCCGTAGCATGGTGCAGGTGACAGTTACCAATATGACGTTGACGTCTGTCAGTACCACATGACTAGGGTTGGACGTTATGCAAATCATTTTTATATTATATGAATTTTATGATTTTTGCCTGACAATATTTTTATTTATTCATGTGATGTTGTCAGTACGAGTGCGCTTTCTATGTGACACTTATTTATTTCTATATCATTGTTTCTTTTAATTTTTGTTAAATTATTGTTTATTATAGTTTGTTATTAAATAATTTAAAAGAGCCTATGACCAGAATATAATCGAATCATCGTTAATAATATTCGTCACAGATACAGAATCAGATGATGAATTTAGTGACAATTCTAATGTTCCTGACTGATGTTAGACAAATAAAATCTATTTTTTCTTAGCAACCTTTTAAGCAGTCTTACTCTATTATGTTTTGTTGTTTCATTAATATAATTATAGATTTTTTAACAAAAAAAAATGACCTATATAAATATACGTTTTTTTATTTTAAAAAAATATCGACTATCTATCGTAGTAGTATATCCCATCACAAAACACGTCTATGGCGTTACGTTGTACGCATAACGCTTTACTTAATTTTTCTTTCCATTAGATTTTATTTGTAAACTGGAACATTCTGGTTGGGTTTGATTTAATGTACTATAGTTATTAATGATTTAAGATATTACGAATGTGGTACAGCTAAAATACTAAGTCATAATTTGTAAATCGCGGCAACCCTCAAGAGTGAAAGGAAACGTTACAGGAACTGTCACCCACACCATACTACAGCGTACGGAGTATATGAACTGTCATTTTGTCAAACGTTAAGAATGTCGTAGTTACAGGTTCAAGTTATATAGTAATAATTTAGTGAATTAAATCGAAATTAAAGCGCAACACATTTCAAATAAAGTTATAGAAGTTCATCTGATCCAATATGGTATCTAAAAAGAAAAAGAAGGTATAGTTTTATTTCTTATCATCTAAACGTAATAACACGTGTGTGCAACAATAATAACCAAAAATATACTCCATTTACAGTATTCATCGGGGGAGGGAGCCCAATTTATGACACGAAAAGCGGCTTTAAAGAAGCTGCAGTTGTCTTTAAAAGATTTCAGACGTATATGCATTCTCAAAGGGATTTACCCTAGGGAACCACGTAATAGAAAGAGAGCTCAAAAAGGTGCAGGTGGCATTAAGACCTTATATCATACGAAAGATATCAAATTCCTGCTCCACGAACCCATAATATGGAAGCTGCGGGAGTTGAAAGTAAGTAATACTATGGGCATTTATCTAAAAACAGGAGTTTCTGGACTGCCTACTTAAGTAAATTATTTTATTTTACGTAGAAATAATTGTGTAATACATCTAAAAACATTCCAGGACTTCGACCAATATATTAAACTAACAAAGGGCACTCAATACTATCATGCATATTTATTTATATGAAAATTGATAACTATCAACAATGATTTCAGGTTTTTCAACAAAAAATCCGCAAAGCGCGAGCCATGCGCGAATATGGACGTATGCGAAAGTATTTCAGAGATTATCCTGATATCAATATAGACCACATAGTAAAGGAACGATATCCAACATTTGTGGATGCACTGCGGGATCTCGATGATTGTTTAACTCTGTGCTTCTTGTTCAGCACATTCCCCTCATTGAAGAGGGTTCCTCGAGACCAATCGCTTCTGTGCAGGAGACTCACAGTGGAATTCATGCATGCAGTAATAGCAGCTAAAGCTTTGCGCAAAGTGTTTGTATCTGTGAAAGGTTACTACTATCAGGCTGAAATCGAAGGACAGACCATCACATGGATTGTACCACACCATTTTTCATTCCAGGTAAACTTATCACTACATAGTATAAAACAAAGTCACTTTCTCTGTCCTTATATCTCTATGTATGCTTAAATCTTTAAAACTACGCAACAGATTTTGATGTGGTTTTTTTTAATAGATACGAGTGATTGAAGAGGAAGTTTTATATGTAAAATTATCATGGTATAGGGAAAGGGGAATTGTTTTACTCCAAATTTAATGTGTGCGGGCTAAGGGCAGTAATGAATAAATCAAAACTACTGGATCAGTTTGTCATTTTTTCAGTGAGTGGCTATACCTTTTATACCTTTGCGAAGCCAGGGTGGGCTGCTAGTAATAAATAAAAAGTTCTTATTCTTATTCCTTATTCTTATTTGCTTACATTAGAACATAAATGATTTCTTTGTTGTTTGACCTTTTTCTTTATTGGTCCACTGCTAGACCGGGTCTCTTCTCATAGTGAGAGAGATATATAGGGCATAGTCTATCTACGATCTATAACTATTTTTTGATTAAAACTTCTCATTACTTGATTTTAATTTATAATATAATACATTTAATCTTATTACAGTAGCATATACTAAACTATGTATATTAATATATATGAATTATTATTGATAATGTCAGCTGAATTACCTAGTACTAGCTTCCCTGAATGTGTTCAATACATAATCTGCATAAATTAAAGACAAATTAGAATTTAAGACACAGAAAAAAAATATTATAGAAACGAGCATTATATTGTGGGGTTATTGTATAAGTAATAAATATTATTTTTTTGATACTACCTAAAAGTCTGACTTTCTCTAATTATCTCAAATAAAAATATTTCAATTTAAACATATATGTTCTTGTTTATATTACAGCCACACACAAAAGATGAGGTTGATTTTAAAATCATGTCAACATTTGTTGAATTCTATGTAACAATGCTTGGATTTGTAAATTTCAAGTTATATCATTCATTAAACTTGGTCTATCCACCTACACTAACTGCAGGCTTCAATGCAGATTCAGAGAAAGATCTTGTGGATGAACATGCATATGTAGCGGAAAGAATTGCCGCTATGAATATTTCATTGGCCAGAATAGCTGGGACCACTGACGGGGAAGAAGCACCTGAAATTGATATTTTCCCATCTGAGGGCGAGGATCCACAGAAATTGGAAGAAGCTAAATTAGAGGCAGAGAAAGTCAAGAATTTGAAGACAATTTTTAAGGGCCTCAAGTTCTTCATAAATCGAGAAGTCCCGAGAGAACCTATGGTTTTTATTATTCGTTGTTTTGGCGGTGAAGTGTCCTGGGACCATGATCACTTTGTGGGGGCTACATTTGATGAATCAGATGAAACTATTGCATATCAGATTGTTGACAGACCCAGCATGGATAAACAGTTTCTGTCACGCTACTACATTCAGCCCCAATGGGTGTTTGACAGTGTCAATGCTAGGACATTGTTGCCCATCAATAACTACCTGATGGGAGCTGTGTTACCACCTCACTTATCACCTTTCATTGACAAGACAAAGGATCAAGTTTATAAACCTCCAGAAGAAAGAGCCCTAAATGATGCCAATTTCAAGCCTCTTAGTAAGTATATTTTTCCTTATGAAGTAGTTGTTGCTGTTTGAAACTTATTGCTTTGTGGTATTATTTGACTGGCCGAGTGGTTAGAGACCTTGACTGCAAAACCGGAAGTCGTGGGTTCAATTCCCACCCAGGACAACATTTGTATGATGAGCACATTTGTTTGTTCTTTCTGGGTTTAATAAAAATTTTATCTATATAAGTACTATATTGTATGTATATATGTATGTTTATCAGCTGTCTGGTTACCATAACACAGGCATTAATATGTCTAATTTGGGATCAAACAGCCGTGTGTGGAATTGTCCCAAGTTATTATTAATATTATTATTGAATTAGTGTTAATAGGAGCAGTGTAATTTCCTTCATACTCTGTAATAGACAATGGAAATATATAATGCAGTCACTGTAAGCTCTATGTAACAATAAAATTTACAGATGATGATGAAGATCCATCTGATGCTGACATAGAAGAGGCCAGTGATGAGGACCAAGAGGAAAAGAAAGAAGAGGAGGATGCAGAACAGGCGCTAGCTAACCAATATCAGCGTGAAGTTGATGAGGATTCCACATCTGAGGAAGAGGATGATATGGAGCCAGAGAAAAAGAAGCTGGCTAAAGAAAAGGTATGAAACAAAATATTAGATATATGGTCTAAAATGGAGAATTACTATGAAAACTATGTTTAAGTATTTTTTGTATCTCTATCTACAAAATTGTATTATTTAATTGTGTTAATGTTTTATATTATAATTGCAGAAAAAGGAAATGACAGTTACAACTGGTGTTACTCATAAGGACAATCCCTACCAGAAGGAAATAGAGGACAAACAAGCTTTTAGACTCCGAGAAAAACTTGTACCAAAGAAACATAGGAACTTGTACAAGAGCATGAAAGCTGGCCAAGAGAAGAGGAAGAAGGAAATTTGGCTGCTCCGGAAAAAGCGGCGACTCTACGAGGAAAAAGTGAAAGAAGAGAAACAAGCACAGAAAAAAAAGCAGAAAATGCAAGCACTTGAAACAGCATTATCATAAAATACCAACAATATTAAATACAAAGAATATCATTGATGTATGGGTTATATGTAATAAGTTATCTAAGAAAATTATTTTTGATCACATTGTTTTGATCACAAGGAATTGTGTGATGTAAATTGCACCTAAAGAGTAAAATTGACAACATTTCATTGAATAAAATACCCACATGCTATAAAATGACTTTTATTACTTATGCAGCAATAGAGCCGTTTCTATAAACAGATATAATATTCAGGTTTAGCAAAGATATTTCTTTGATCCAATAAAAAAATTATCACTAAATACATAAAATAAACGTCATCTTATGTGAAATTAATTTAGTGCACCTACATTATAAACAAACAGCTTATTCTAAATATATTTGAATTATCTACTTTGCTTGCGTCTTTAACATTAACAGCCAGGTTTTAGGTATTTCCAATTTCTTACTAGAATTTGTCAACACATTATAAAACAAATAAATAACAATCGTCACAATACATTAAAGATAACTGTTTCAATAAATAAATACAACGATGTTAAACAGTAGATATTTTGTACGATCATAACTTATGTATATTCTAAGCAATTGAAACTATCAATCTGATTCAGAATCACTGTCTCCTCCAGTGTCACTGTCTTCCAGCTCTGGCATGGGGAACCGAAGGATAGCGGCAACACCCGTAAGCTGGTCCAATTCTGAAAAGAAAAAAAATGAGAGGTGTCAAGGGACACCCGGATGGAACAAAGTTCCTTTCGATCTCTTGAAGGAATATTATTTATTATTTACAAAAAACCTGTATACACTCAACAAAAATAATCGTCGCGACACCACACTGTTCAATGCGAAATAGAAATGAAAATATCTGGCTTGCTTTCTATAAGAGAAAGAGAGACAGACAGAGAGACATGCGACGCCGCACAGCTTACAATAGCTTACTATACCAAAAAGTGCCGTGACAACTTTTCGTAAGAATTTTTTCCGTCTAGCCCCCTTTCACAAGGCGCGATAAGGAACTTCGTTCCAATAACTCATTTAAAGAACAATTTCAACTGTAATATTTAGGCGATCCTTCTATTTATATATAAGCTGATCAGAATTTTCGGTGGCAGTTTAATTTTTTTTAAAATAATAGTTATTATGTATGGGTTCGATCCTGGTTTATTAAGTGCGTTTTATAGCTAAAATTTAAATATCACTTACTATAATGGTGAAGGAAAACATTGTGAGTAAACCTGCACAACTCAGAAACTTATACTTACTTATACAGTATATAATATTATCTGAGGTGTGTGAAGTCTACCAATCTGCACTTGGCCAGCGCGGTAGACTACAGCCTAAATCCCTCTCACTATGAGAGGAGACCCAGTCCAACAGTGGACCAATGAAAAAGGTTGAACAACATATATATATAACCTTAGTTTGTATAGTCTACTCTTTTATTAAGAGTATGTTTATTTGAGTTATGGGTGTGTAAATACATTTTCTGCATCAGTCAAAGTTTACGTTTTGTGGCTACATTTACATAAATAATGCTGGGATATTTATCAGTTCCTGATCATAATGCATGAAGTGTCATGCATAAGAAGTCTTTTGAATATTCTTAATAATTTTAATACTCACGTTCACCAGACACATGCATGCTTGAGAATATTCTAACATCACAGCCATTTTCCCTAGCAGAATCAACAAGTGCTACATACTCTTTCCTTTTCAAAATATCCTGACATCTGAAATCAAAATTCGGGTTTGTAAGTTTGAAATAGCAACTGATTCGAATTATGCTATACTTCCATATTTCAATTGTACTTTTCTATTAGAAATTATTTTACATATTGGATACAATATTGGTATACAACTCTGAAAGCCAAATAACAATCAATCCAGTATCAAAAGTGAGTTTTTGTGGGAACATACCTGAACAGTTTATCAGATATCATCAGTGTCTCTATTGCCATAGCTTCATTGGCTCTCTCAACATGTTTCTTCCCATAAAAAGCTCTGGCTGGTTCCAGTTGTAGCATGGTGTAAAAACTTTCCAGCAGTTTCACCTCACTTGCAGCTTTTGTATCTGATATCTTTGCAATAACAGAAGGTTCCTGAAGCACTTCTGCACAGAAAACGTATTTGTTCATTATTACAATAAATAATTTTAGAATAATCCTAATTGACAGTTAAAATATTTGAGAGGAAGTCATGCTTTAAAACCTAATCATCTTTAAGTAGAAAGATATTAACATCAGATAACTCTTTTTTTTCTTTATCCCGAAAAATCTAATTTACCTTTTAGAGAGTGCTTGAAACCAGATGATGCTTTGACCAGTAAAAATTTCCCTTTATTCTCAATCAATAGTTTGTTATCTGTCTTTATCGCCTGTTGCATCATATAATCAAAAAACTGGTCCTTAACAAATCCTGGAGATGCAATGATAACACACTTCACAACACTGAAATCTATATGTCTTAATATTCCTTGCATAACAGCATCGTAGAACTTATTAAGACCCTGAAAATTTCGACTTGATAATACAAAAAATTACAATACACACACAAGGTTTTATGCCAAACAATAATTGACATGTCATACTCTCTTTTGTAGTTTATAGAAACAAGAGATGATAAAGGCAATATTCTTTCAAACAGGGGAATATAATTCAGATATTAATACCCTTACTTGTGAGAATATAAGGGATAAAAGTACCTTTTCATGCTGTTGCACAAACCCCTTGCGTTTTCTAGGGATCGTTACATCAATCTTAGATCTGACCAAAGTCATAGATGGGGTAATGAGACACACATGTGCGAGCCCTTCTTGCATGACAACTGCAGCAACATCTGCATTTGCAGCAGGGTCGCAGGACATGTCCACCCGCTCCAGTGCCACAGAGTCCCATAATACTTTTTGTAAAATGAATTTTCTATTCAACTCCAGATCAAGGGTATGATATGCTCCCATCTAAAAATATAACACAATTGATTGCAGAAACAATCATATATTTTTATTATGCTAATTTATTCATAGCCAATCAATGGCTGATAATTCACCAGGGGATTATCATTGGCTATAAACATTTATAATACCAGTTTTATCCAGGAAATTGCAGGAGCAAATAAAAGCTTCATTCTGCATATTACAACTATGGATTGTATAATGTATCTATTTCCCATAAATCTTACCTTTACATACTGATTCTCTACAATATTTCGACCTTTCAACCGTAATACACAAGCTTGTGTGTCAAAATCTATGTTTTCGACTCGAATAGTAAGGGTCGTTCGTACGCGGTTACTGGTTGATGAACCAGTAGAGGACTCCGTTTGAACTTTGCGTACAGTAGATGCGGTGACGACATCTCCTTCTGCGATAAGATTGTATGCATGCCACATATCCTCAGGCTCCTCAGGAACCAAGCCAATACTCCTAAAATTTATAAAAGACCATTATTACCCATATTGCTACTAACAAGATCATCGTATATCAAATATTTAGTGTCTTAACTATACGTACCCGCAACCATCCTTTTCAATATTCCGATGAAGTAACTTCATTTTGATTAAAGTAAATTAATATTTTGAACCCATATTTGTTACAATATTACGATTTCACTGTAAGTTGAACATAAAAGTCTTAAGACAGATCACAATCATATTGCATCCCATCACTACCAACCAACCAATATGTAGTAGGTACTCAGATGCACCGACGACCGACGACTTGGCGACTGAAAAAATGTCAAAACTTTAAGAAAATAAAAATTTTGAATTAATTGTAGGATAAAATGTATCATATTACCAAGCCGCAGGATTCAATATTACACGAAAAAAATTGGTATGACATTCAACTACTCAGTGTTGCTATATCGAAATAAATAATACAGCAATCTATAATAAAATAAATATTACAAAAATGACGTTGTAATAAGATAATCAGATTTTCAAATGTCAAGATTATTTTTAATTACAGTAAAATTGAAATCTTTTCGCAATTGAGCCTTGTAATCTATTATACTAAGGTCCTGAGCAAGCAATGTAACGTCAAACACCGACTGCCGTTCAATGTATTCTTCAGTTACATTTTTCGTGTTGTGTTCAACGTCTGACTAAATGTATTCGTAAATGTTTCGTGTTTTCTGGAGTGGTTTACGCGTATTTCCAGGTTTATTATTACGTTATTATTGAGTTCCTTTAATTTGTTGTATGTAGTGGTTTTATATAATTATTCTGAGTTAAGTGTGTGAGCATATTACGTGTAGTGATAACGTTGTCAAGCTCAGCTGGGCCCAACGCGAGAAGCGGTAAAATTTCGCATGTTTTTCTAAGTCACGGATAGCACTTTTTGTGCTCTAATTCCTCGCTCAAGGTATGCTGTTATATTTTTCTTCCTTACCTTATTCTGGCTGGGAGATTTGACCACTCATTATTATGGAATGGAATAATAACACGTTTTAAATAAATAATACACGTGTCTTTTTATTATTATTGCAACTGTTCCTTGCAATTATCCGAAACTATATTATAAACAAAATTTTATTTACATTTATATGTTTGCGTTGTGGCCGTGATCCAGATTGCGCGTCCTCTTAATGCGCGGGAACTTGCGATATTTTTAGTTTATTACTCGTGAGATTATTTGAGTCGCGTCACGTTTCTTGTTTTCATCTTGATCACGCTGCAAATCCAAAATAGCTGCTTTCAGCACAAATATGACGGGTTCATGATTGGAAAGTTATTAAAAAAATTTTAAGTGTAACAAAAAGTGCTCCAAAAATGAGTGACAAACAAGAAACACCGCCGGAATCTGCCGCGCCACCTCCTGCTCCATCATCGACCTCCTCGGATGCTGCATCTTCAGTCAGCACCACTGCTTCAACTATACCGAAGTCTGAGCACCCAAGGTCCACGACACTTCCAAAACCCTCAGGACTGAAGCCACCATCAAAGATTGGCCGTCTCTGCTCAAACTCTGCACCAAAGCCGGCAGTACCCATCTCTCCTCGTACTGGTGAGTAAAATTGAATTCTTTGAAATTATCAACTCTTTACCTCTCAGAGCATGATATTAATTAGAGCACAAACTGCAATTGACGAGTAACATGTTACCATGAAAGTAAATTAGATCGTTGATGATGCATTCTATATTGCCCCATGCATGACATATTATACATCCATTTATATAGAACAGATCAATTCATTATTGATAGGTCCATTGAGAAGCCTAAAGCCTATTCATCTAATTATCTTCAATGAAGAATTATCAATGACAATGATGATTCCATGATGGGTTTTGGCCAAGACAATAAAGCTTATAAAATAGTTTTAAACTTTTTGCTTAGGAAACTATGTTTATACTAGTTTTTTTACATAACATTCATGGCATTAAACTTGATTGTTAACAATGTAAAAGAGGGAAGACCATTATTGTTGTTGTATAAATTTCTTTAGAGATACCAATTAAATCTTGCTGATGCAATAGGCAATTTAAACTAGGTATAATTTTGTGTTTTTTTGTAGTTTGTTTTTATATTACTTATACCAAATAAATACAAATTGATTTACTCTTACTTAGGTGTTATAGCAGTGGTAATTCATTTATTAGTTTATCTATATGCTTAATTTTTTTGTGTCACATCATACAAAATTTCTGACCTAAAGATATGAGGTGTTTCTTTTGGAACAGGACTACTAGACATATTATCAAGGTGTATAGATCTGCATGATATACAATTTAAGTTTAGAATAAAAATTTTAACTGATAAATTACTGTTGCAAATTACAAGCGAAAAACAGCAGAGTTGCAATACCTTTAATTTCCATAGTTTTCCATGTGTGTGAGTCTATTCAGAGACCATAACAAAGAAAGATTTCGACGATTTTCAGTTCCGCGTTTTTTGTATAAAACAGTAAAAAACTCGAAACTAACATATAACTTGGAGTATTAGTCATCGTCGCATATTAATATGATGTGATATAATATGCATGTATGGGGTCACAACCTCAGCCTGTCGAGTACCGCTCGTGTCAACTCGTAAAGTTAAGTTGAAATCTTCAAAAGAAGCCTTGAAGCAAACCAGTTCGTCTAATATCTGTAAGAATATTTTATATGTAGTAATTACCTTACATTTTAACCGCTTACAATATAACCGCTGGAATCTTATCGTCGATATGGTTGACCTTTCAAAATCAGTTGCGATTTAGGTAATAAATAAAAGTTTTACGCATGAAAAGAAAGCGTAGATGATGGGCGTTTATTTTTAAATTTATTCTTTATTTGTAACGATCGCGGAGTTACAGATGTAACCGTGTCCGACGGTTGATTGTCTCCGTTCCGTGAATACCTACAATGAATACCTACAACGTTCATCGTTCGGTACACACGAATGCGTCGCGACCGCAATGAAGGAATTCACCGCATTACGCTGAAATAATTCTTTAGTTTTAAGCGATACTGATGCGATAATGTCAATGGGGGCGAGACTCGCAAATAAGGTATGAATTTCATTACTCTCTTATTTAATTTCATTTTATATTGTGGTCTTAAAGAAACTTAGTAACGTGGAAAGCGGTCCAGTGCTGTAAGTGATAACTTTTGATGTTTCAAGAAGATAACAAAGTATTACGATTTAAAACATTCAAGAGAAAACTTAGAAATCTGGCACGTCCTCTTTTATTAAAATATATTATGTTTTTCTACATTAAAGTCGAACAATTGCACATTTGTGTTTGTTACACGCTTTTGTAAAATAAACTCAGTTTTGCGACGATTCAACGTTCGTTGCTAACGCCGGCCGTGTCTTGACTTTCTTTTCCGACTGACGTCATCTTTTATCTTCGTAAGGTAACGACGATCAAACCTGGCAAGTTGCTAGTTCTTTTTTTAAAGATCTCAACATTCCGGTAACAAAAAGCTACATCCTGTTATACATTCACCAGTACCGGCCTGCAAAACGACCTTCGTCTAATATTGTATTGGAACTATTATACCGGTACTTCACCAGTGTCACAAGAAAGGCAATCAGCTTTTTATTCTAATTAGTTATTGTTCACACTAAATAAATATACCATTTAATTATAGGCTATTAAATGTGTATGCCGTATGCTTATAAATGGAGCAATTTATTAGAATTTGTTATTTTATTATAACACACATTAATTTACATTCCTTATTTTTATATATGGGAATTTCATTACTTTAGTTATTGTAGTTTGTACTAGTTTTTATTTATAGACGTAACATTGTTGCAGTTTCTCGTTTATTGTCACTTAAAGTTGTTAAAATTCCATTGAGGCGGTCAAAATGACCAATTTTAATTATAGTCTGTTGTAATATTCCCACAATTCATTCAATTGTTTACGTTTTAATCGAACATCGCACATCATGAACACATTGCGTGCTGTCACGAGTTCGAACCCAGATATGCGGGTCGCGTTTCGCAATAAGGTCTAACCCCTAGGCGATGCTTTCAAGGTATCCCATTTGCGATTCAATGCAGCCATTTATTTCAGTCGATTACGATGAGGATTTCATTTATTCGCCTGCGTTGTATGGTCTGCGCCGTGAGTTAAAAATAAAAGCGTTCATGTTTAAGTGAGGACGATCAATTCGTCTTCTATTGTCCATAGGATCACTTTCTCCGCAAGCAAGCATGACGCGGCCGCTCTACGCGTCACTGATTCATCTGACAATTGTGACCGAGCTAATAGGTCACTCGTGTCTGATCATGCAATACATTACAAATAAATTACACTTCGCTTCACTTCAAATAACCTTCCTCGTGTCATGCATCCTATGTACATATAATATACACTTCTAAACAAGTACAGCTACAATCAGATGAGATAATTGAGTTGGTCACACAATTGTGACCGGCTGGTAAAGAACCTGAAATCCTTTGTGCAAGCAACACTTTGCT